>CAUYLG010045857.1:0-32725 GCA_963573385.1 Cacajao melanocephalus | reverse complement strand
TTTTTATTTTTTTTAATTTTTATTGTATTTTATGTTTTGGGGTACATGTGAAGAACATGCAAGATTGTTGCATAGGTACACACGTGGCAGTGTGATTTGCTGCTTTCCTCCCCTTCACCTATATCTGGCTTTTCTTCCCATACTATCTCTCCCCACCTCCCCACCTCCCACTGTCCCTCCCCTAGTTCCCCCCCAACAGACCCCTGTGTGTAGTGCTCCCCTCCCTATGTCCATGTGTTCTTATTGTTCATCACCCGCCTATGAGTGAGAGCTAAAAACCCTCAATAAACTAGGTATTGACGGAATGTATCTCAAAATAATAAAAGCTATTTATGACAAACCAACAGCCAATATCATACTGAATGGGCAAAAACTGGAAGCATTCCCTTTGAAATCCAGCACTAGACAAGGAGGTCCTGCAATTCTAGTCTCCACTTCTGTCTTAGATAATTCTGTGCAGCTGTGTTACCTGAGACTTATAATGGACAGTCCTGAAGGGTGAAAAGTCCAGTATAAAGGAGTTGGCATCTGGTAAGGACCTTGCTAAAACATACACGGCACATGGCAGAAGATGAGAGGAAGGGAGAGTGATAGCAAGAGAGGGCCAAATTCACCTTTATATAATGGCACCAATCTTACCCATAAAGTTAGAGCCTTCAGAGCCTAATCACCTCAAAAGTCCTACCTCTTAATATTGTTGCAATGGCAGTTAAATTTCACCATGAATTTTGAAGGGGACAAACATTGAAACTGTGGTAACTCCCATTCCTGTTGGGTCATTCTGGCAGGCCCAAGGCACAGGGTACCATCTCTACCACCATCAACCCTTCTGATGAGCTTGCTTTCATCTTAAGTTTGTGATTCAAACTTTCTCTTTTTGTAGACATTACTTCATTTTCCCCATTTAATTTTTTTTTTAAATTAAAAAAGTAATTTTTTAATCATTGCACTTTCAGAAGTCAATGAAGAATGGCTCTAAAATCATACACCTACACCCAGTTTGGCATGCCTATGTTTAGAGAAGCTTGTTATGGTAGTAAACAGAATTAAGTGCAGCCATCTGTTGGTAAATGAAATATACGTTGAATAGTAGTTATATTTCAGTTCAGAAAAAGATTCTGGGCTCCATATAAATGTGCTTTGAAAGCTAACCCAAGTCTATTTGGAAAGATTAGTTATATGTATGAGACGTATATCCCAATACAGATTTGGAATCTGAAGTTCTCACATGCTGATCTGAATGGGGAGGTCTCGGTGGTTGGATCAGGTAAGAAAGTTGTTCAGTGTAGGATCAGACACATGTTTATTTCAGCTGGAGTCAGAAAAGCCAGTAGATAGTTAATAAGATAAAGGGAAATCTTTAGGTGCCTATGAACAACTGGGCATTTCTTTAAAAAACACCTCATAAAGTTGAGTGCCTTTATACCCATTTTACTGATTGAGAAAACTGAGGCCCACAGAGAAAAAAACAACTTGCCCAAGACCTCATAGCTAGTATAAGGTAATGGTGGGGTTGAAATGCTGATATAATTCTAATCTCTCCATGAAAACATAGATGTAGCTCAGCGGGCAGGTGACTAGGGAAGTGATTATAGACCCAAGGCTATTTTGACATGTGAATCAGTGCTGAGCAGTATGAAGAGCAGATTTGTAATCAGAAGGTCCAAGCTCTACTACTCATTAGATCTATGACCTTGGGCAAATTGCTTAAGTTACTCTTTAACCCCAATTTCTTCTTTTTTCTTTAACTTTTTAAGAACAAGGAAAAGGAAGAGGAGGATACGATTATCTACTCAACCTGTAAAAAGCTCCCCAAACAGAACAATTTGGGAGCAATAAACTGTAGCCTTTTCATGTCATGATACCCAGTTGCCAAGTGACACTAGCACCACAGTGAGAATGGACACTCCAAGGCTACTGGTCTACTTGAATCAGTTTTTGCAAAACCAGGAGAGCATATGAGATATATCCTAGAATGTCTCAGTGAGGCTCAGAGACCTGCAAAGAATGCCTTTGGATAACTAGTTGCTTCTTTCAAAGACATTTAAAAAAAAGAAAACAGCACCAGAAAAATTGGCCTCCCACAACTGTCACTAACTGTACTCAAATATTTTGTTCATTCACTTGTGGCTTCATTTAGGCCCTTTTCCATGCCAATATGCTTCTGCAAGCATACAAATGCTGAAATGTGTATTTGTATGTGATTTTAAAATTTACCTTTGAAAGTGTAATGCTTTGGAAATTGTATTTAACTAGGCCACAAAATTTGATGATCAAGAATAGGAAGTTTGAAGTGTAGGACTGAAAAAGCAAAAATATATAAGGAAGATAATGAGGGGAATTCAGAATATGTGTGTCAATATGGATTAATATAAACTTGGCTTTCTCTCTGATTTGGCATGCAGCAATAGGAAGGAAAATCGACTACTCTAAAGCAAGTGAATTGATAGTGAGCAAAGTTCACTAAAATAGAGTATACTTTGATGTTTCTCTAAAATATGGGTTTTATTATTGTAGTGACACAAATGAATCTTTCTCAAGGGTGAGAACTCCCTGGGTAGTAAATTCAAGACATTTTCACTTTCGTAGTAACATTTTCAAAGCCATTAAACAAATTTGAAAGAAAAAGGTCATCAGATTTGTTTCGTAATTGAAAAGAGCCTTGGTTAGCCCCAAACAATCAATAGCATAATCACATAAAACACTTTTAAAAACAACGTGGAATCTTTCTCCTTTTTCAAAAGTACCTGAGAAAATTAAGCTCTTGCAATAGGATAATTTTTGCTAAATCTCTGCTTGATGTATATAGCTTAACCTGCTTAGAGGTAGAAAGAAACCAAAAAAAGACCTAATTTATTGCTGGGAGACTTCAGGCTACAGATGGTTTCCACTGCTCTCTTCCAATAAGTTTTTCTTTCTTCCTTTTTTTTTGGAGACATAGTTTTTCTCTCATTGCCCAGGCTAGAATGCAATGACATCATCTTGGCATTCCACAACCTCCACTTTCCGGGTTCAAGCGATTCTCCTGCCTCATCCTTCCAAGTAGCTGGGATTACAGGTATGTGCCACCACACCTGTCTAATTTTGTATTTTTCAGTAGAGACATGGTTTCTCCATGTTGGCCAGGCTGTTCTCGAACTCCTGACCTCAGGTGATCCACCCGCCTCGGCCCAAAGTGCTGGGATTACAGGCATGAACTACCGTGCCCAGTCTCTCTTTTTTTTTTTTAATTGGGACTCCATTTTCTGTTTCTTTGTTCCCTTTCTGCAAAGGTCAGGACAGTGAAAGGACTGGGCATGGTATAGGGGTTGTAGGAAGGGACATAGTGAAAGTTTTCCCGAAGAAAAACTTTGGCCTTGGAGCCGGACAGTTCAAACCCCTGTTATGCTGCTAAATGGCTGTGTAAGCTTGGATGATTCACTTAACCTCACCAAGTCTTCCTTAATAAGGAAAGTAATTCCTAATACAACAGAGGACAAATATCAATGCATGAGGAATAACAAGCTCCTGCCAAGGACAATTCTGGCCACTGACAGCTAGGTCTCTTCCTTTTTATTCAATAGATCCAGAATTAAACACTACAAGGCAGAGAGTATAGCAGAATTGACTAAAAAAAAAAAAACTCTGCAAATTCAGAACAAGAATGACTAGTCCAAAAAAAAAAAACTTTAAAAATGCTAAAAGTGTGGTGTTTTAACTCTTTTATTTTGGAACTAGCCTTTGTGTTTTGGTGGTGTTGATAAAATAGCACCCACTTTAGCCCACAGTGGGTTTCAAATCAGTTGAGAGAGAGGGTGTGAGAGAAATCAAAATAGTCCCTCATTACTTCTAAAGCCTGGGTTAGAGGCTTAGGGGGACCTCCTAATACTGAACCACATAATTAGGTAGAGGTGCCTACTCAGTCATAGATAGTCATAGAAAACTGCAGCCCTTCTTCACACAGAAGGAACAGACTAGGAACACGTGTTTCCTGTGGTATCTGGCTCCCGAGGGGAAGGAGAAAGGAAGATGCTGAGCTACGCATGCCTAGTTCTTCTTCCAAATTTGGCAATCATGTAATTTGGTCCATCCCAGGGGAGAAACAAGTGAAGGTATGGACAGAGGCCAGGGTTTATACCTTTACAGGTGTCTCTCCATATGAAATACTAAGAATAAAAAATGTGCTTCTGTGAGCATCAATCATCTCAATTCATCCTTGTTCAGTGGAATGAATTGGATTTATAGTAATTTATTGTAAGTAATAGAACTCTACGTCAATATCCTTAGTGTTTAAACAATACAGTTCAGCATCCTGATGAACACATCCTGGTTTTATTCAGGAATGGTTTGAAATGAGATATGGCATATCTGGATTTTCCTTTTCTTTATTAAACCTTTTAACTCATTTAATTTCCAGAGATGATTGGATTGGTTCCAGGAGAGGGAGGGGAGAAGCCGGTATACATCTGTAATGATCTCTGACAGTGTGACATGGAGCACCGATTTTTACAGCAGTAGTCGAAATTACAGTAATTAAGAGAAATACCCACATCTTTATAAACAGTGTTAACTGACTCTAAAAGAACTTAATGAGAACTTACAAGAGAGAGTGCACTTTTGCCACTGAGTATTAAACATTAATTAAAGTCAGAAGGCAATAGTCAAATTGCCTCTCCACTTCAGTCACTTGGCAAGGCACAGAAATTGGAGAGGCTTTAGAATCTGCTGACTTTGCTGGCTCTGACCCTCCGAATGGGTTCTGTAAATTTATGGTCAGTTCTGCTGCTGAATTTTACTTCCTATTAAAGACCTTGGTAAGATTTTGTTTTAGAAACTCAAAGATGAAAGTTTGCAAATGCATAGCATTTTAGAATTGGGCACCTTATTTTAAAAGGGTATTGAAATACCCTATTTTAAAGATAAGTTAAAAAAAAGCCATCTGTGAAATATAGCATGATCCTAATCATGAAATAAAATATGCACAGGAAATACTGGAAGGAAATATATCAAATTATTAGAAATGAATTCCTATGAATGAATAAACATTTGATGAGTTTTTCTTTTTTGCATTTTATATGTATTGGTTTCATAAACGGAAAAAAGTGTTAATTTCTAAAAGTTTGTATATTCTCATGGAATAGGTAATCAGTGTCCCAAAATTGACTACAGGGTACATATAAGAACTAGCTTTTGTTTCTGTTTCTGAGATCTTAGGAATGTTGCAAATATGATAAGATGCAAAATACTAATCCTTGAATACCACACTGCACTGTTTTTCTTTCTACTGAATGACTACAGATACACTTGTCATTTAAATATACTTCTGAATGTGTTATTTTGGCTCGGATCCAACATCAAACCCTTGATCCGATAATAAGACAAACTTCTAGAAGCAGACCTAACAATTTTTTTATTCTGAGTTTAGAACTGACCAATTTGAACGAGGCAGGTCATATGAATGGTCAGATGAATCTCCTTGGGGGCTTCAACTCATGAAACATTTTATATTAACTCCTAGGTAAATAAGACAGTGACTTGAAGTGGGTGGGAGGGAGGAATCTTTCCTCATTTTATTCATTCAACTCACTTATTTTGTATTTTTCTCCTGTGAGTTTCTATTAACTTCCTATTGGTCTTCTCCAGTCAATCTACTCTCCCAAAAATTTGGTTGCCACTTTGACCATTGCCTTTGACTAATGCAGAAAATTCATGATTTAACTCTTTTAGATTATGACTCCCCCTTTTCAGTCTAGCATTTATGGTGTACTCAGTTGGTTCTGCTTTTAAATAATCTAATCTCGTTTCCCTAATACATCACATCCCCAGTAGTTCCACTGGAATTTACTATCAATTTCAACCTTTCTCCAGTTTTTCTTTATTTGTTTAAATTTATTAAGTAGACTTATTTACATTTTCTACTTCTTTATATTTTACCTTCTATGCTTAATTCCCTCTTATCTGTTTTATATAGTCATTCTTTGCAATGTCTTTTTTTTAAAAAAACGCTTTTTTTACATTACACTTACACTACACTTCTAACTGTGATATATTTTCACCAACTCACTAGTTGGTGAAGCAAGTATTACATCTACTAACAGGTGAAGGAATTTTAAGAAACTAAGATCTAAATAAAGGATGTGGAGCTCACTCTTTGCTTTCAAAATCTAGGGTTTGTTCCACTGCATCCCTACTGTGTATGATGGACATTTGAACCAGAGCTTTGGTCAGTGTGAGGAGCTTATAGTAGGTCTGGAAGGAGACACCTATAGTGGGCATCTGGGTAAGGGGAGTTTGCAACATTATTTTTCTTATCATTTAGTTTAGTTTTACCTGCTCTCCCTAAACAGCTAGGAACTTCTTGATGGAGTGTGTGCGTGTGTGCGTGTGCATGTGTATGTATATGTGTGTGTGTGTATGTGTGTGCGTCTATGTGTGCGTGTATGTGTGCGTGCATGTATGCGTGTGTGTACGCACATGCGCTCCTGATAGCAATAACAAACTATTTCAACATCTTAGGCAGTCATCTTGAATTTGTCAGATCTGAGTTAAAAGGAAAGCAGGCTGGGCACAATGGTTCACGTCTGTAATCCCAGCATTTTGGGAGGCCGAGGCAAGTGGATCTCCTGAGGCCAGGTGGTCTAGACCAGCCTGGCCAACATGGTGAAACCCCATCTCTACCAAAAATATAAATAATTAGCCAAATGTGGTGGCACATACCTGTAATTTCAGCTACTTGGGAGGCCGAGGCAGGAAAATCGCAGTATACAGTATAAGATAAAGCACAAGCTCAACTTTTAATGAGCTTGAAGCCTGGCCAGGGACATAGTCTTATCACATGTTATGACAGGTAGGGGAGTGAGGGGTGGGTGGTGAGGGTTGAAAAATTACCTGTTGGGTACAGTGTTCACTGTTTGGTTGATAGGTTGACTAGAAGCCCAGACTTCATCACTATGCAATATATGCATGCCAGAAATCTGCATTTGCATCCCCTACATATATAAAAATAAAAAATTTAAAAAATAAATAATGACAATGCAAAGGGTCAAGTGCAATCAGAGATGCATTTACAAATTAGAACAATAGCCCAGAGAAGGGTGTGTCTGCAGAAAAGGCCTCGTAGAACAGACAAAATATCTCATCATAAACAGACATCATCAGAGGCAAATTATTAGTTTTGAAGATGGGCTTTTTTAATACATTTAATGTTGCTAGGATTCCAGTTATTGAGGCAAATGTAATACCCACACTTGCTTAATGATAAAATTTTTAATACAAATGTAAATAATATAAATCTTGCCTCTAAACTGAGGTGTTAGAATAACCCATTTCTTTCTTTTTTCTTTTTTTTCCTTCAACATTTATTTTAAGTTCTGAGGTACATGTGCAGTTATGTTACGTATGTAAATGTGTTTCATGGTGGTTTGCTGCACACATTAACCCATTACCCAGGTATTAAGTCCAGCATCCATCAGCTATTCTTCCTGATGTTCTCCTTCCCACCACCACCTCTGCCAGACAGACCTTAGTGTGTGTTGTTCCCCCCATGTGTCCATGTGTTCTCATTGTTCAGCTCCCATTTATAAGTGAGAACATGTGGTGTTTGGTTTTCTGTTCCTGCATTAGTTTGCTGACGATAATGGCTTCCAGCTCCATCCATGTCTCTGTAAAGGACACGACCTCATTCCCTTTTATGGCTGCATAGTATTCCATGGTGTATATGTACCCCATTTTCTTTATCCAGTCTGCCACTGATAGGCATTTAGGTTGATTCCATGTCTTTGCTATTGTGAATAAGTGCTGCAATGAATATATGCATGCATGTATTTTTATAATAAAATGATTTATATACCTTATAATCCCAGTAATGTGATTACTGAATCAACTGGTATTTCTGGCTCTAAATCATTCAGGAATTGCCACACTGTCTTCCACAATGGTGGAACTAAGGCTATAGAAACCAAAACAGCATGGTACTGATACCAAAACAGACACATAGACCAATGGAACAAAATAGAGAACTCAGAAATAAGACTACACACTGACAACCATCTGATCTTCAACAAATCTGACAAAAATAAGCAATGTGGAAAGGATTTCCTATTTAATAAATAGTATTGGGAGAACTCATTAGCTATACGCAGAAAATTGAAACTGGACTTCTTCCTTGCAGCTTATATAAAAATTAACTCAAGATAGATTAAATGTAAAACCCATAACTATAAAAACCCTAGAAGGAAAACTGGACAATACCATTCAGGATTTAGGCATGGGAAAAGATTTCATGATTAAAGCTCCAAAAGCAATAGCAATGAAAGAAAAAATTGACAAATGGGAATCTAATTAAAGAGCTTTTGCACAGAAAAAGAAATGATCATCAGAGTGAACAGATAACAATACAGAATGGGAGAAAAATGTCTGCAAACTATCCATCTAATATCCGGAGTCTACTAGGAGTTAAACGAATTTACAAGAAAAGAACAACCCCATTAAAAAGTAACAAAGGACATGAACAGACACTTCTCAAAAGAAGACATTCATGTGGTCAACAAACATATGAAGAAAAGCTCAACATCACTGATGATTGGATAAATACAAATCAAAACCACAATGATATACCAACTCATGCAAGTCAGAATGGTAATTATTAAAAAGTCCAGAAACAACAGATGCTGGTGAGGTTGTAGAGAAAAGGGAACACTTTCACATTTCTTTTTAAAGTCAATGTATATCTGGCACTGAAGCCACCATCACATTGGGCCATAGGAAATGTATTCCCAGTTGTGATTATTGGGGCTCCTCTACGGGACCTAGTGCATCAAGGAGGCCCTCAAGGTGCTGATCTATACTGGTTAGCTCTGCAACCCTTTGTGTGTAGCCCACACAGTTCCTTCAAGTTCCCATGGCTCTGCTGCTTCTGTGTCATCATTAGGGCACAGGACCTTTCCTGGGGCTGGGAGCTTCAGGGTCCAAGGTCCAGCCTTCTTTGGTGCTCCCATGTGGTCATCACCTTTGAGGTCCTGCTACCTCACAGAAGATCTGCCACCCAAGAGGATTTATGTCTCCATTAATAGAAAGACCTATCCATTTTGTTTCTCTTTTCTAGTTTTGGGGAATATACTCCTTCTTTCTCCCTTCTGGCCCTCAAGGACATGCCTCTTCTCTTCCTGCCCCTTCAGGTACCCCAGGATAACCACTTTAAAGAATATAAGCTTTGATAAAACACAAGTGCTGTGGTATAAATGTTTGTGTTTTCCTCACATTTACATGTTGAAATCCCAGCCTACAAGGGATGGTATTAGGAGGTGGGGTCTTTGGGAGGTGATTAGGTCTTGGAGTTGAAGCCCTCATCAATGGGATTAGTTCCTTTATAAGAGACCCAGCAAGCTCTCTCACTCCTTCCTGCCACATAAGAACACAGGGAGAAAACAGTCATCTATGAACTAGAAAGAGGGCCCTCACCAGGCACTGAATCTATCAATGCCTTGATCTTGGACTTCCCTGCTTCCAGAACTATGAGAAATAAATTTCTTTTGTTTATAAGCTACCCAGTCTAATGGTAGTTTGTTATAGCAGCAAAAACAGCCTAAGACAACAAGAACAATCAGTAACTTTCAGTAGCTTCAGCTGTTTTCCCTGGCATATATCTCTGTAATTAATAAGGCACACTCTAGCCCTGGCTACTTGCTTGGTATTGAAATAGAATGAGATGAGATGAGTGAGAGAGGAAATAGAAGTGTGCTCAAATTAATTTCTCTAAATATTGTTCTGCCACATAAGCAAAGGGATTCCCAGGAAAATCACCTTTGGGAAAAGCTACCGTGATAGCTGTTTATAGTGCAAGCAGCTAAACCATTGTGTCAGAGGGTAAGTTCAGGAAATGAGATTGAAAAGTTATGAAAATAAGCCATGGATTCTTTGGTTCTGTAGAAAGAACACTGAATTGGGAGTCAGGACACCTGAGGTCAGACCTTAGTTTTCTCACTTACGGTATGATCTAGGAAAAATGACTTTAATCTCTCTGGGCCTCAGTCTCCCCAGATGCAAAATAAGGGGTATTGATGGGTTGATCCTAAACATCCTCTAAGCCTCAATATTGACAACTGGTTTGGTAAAACAGAAGAGGATCTATCATTTTTACAAAGCATCTTAATGATCACTAAATCACTGTCTCTAATATCTGACAGATTTAAATTATATTGCTTGGTTAGACAGACAGAGGGGACAGCAGGGGGTGGGGGATAATGCTAACTGGGTGTGGGAAGCCTCCAAGAGTGAACACAATGTGTAAGCTTGGGTGTGTGACATTTCAAAACCATCACACTCTGACTGCTTTGGGCCCTTCTTTCTTTGTTCATTTGGAGTTATTTTCACGGCATGCTCCCGCTTCATGTTCAGCTGCACAGGAAGTTTTTGCAATTGGGATGAGAAATTCTGGAAAACAGGAATTTATGGGTGAATCCTTGCATGGCAGTGGTCCACCTCTTGCTTTGGGTGAGATGTGTGGAACTGGAATGAGCCAGTCAACCCTGCACAGAGAGGTGAGGCATGGCTCTCGTTAAATCCATCTGCAGTGCCTGCTATTTTAGGGAAGCCACAGTGTGAGCGGTGGTAATATTTCACTCCACAAATGGGCCATAAGAAACATTAAAGATGTCATGTACTCTAAAGAAATTGACTTAATGATTCTTCTCACTTAAGGAGGAATTGCTGGCAAAATTCATTCCTTAAATGAGTCCAAATGACAGATTCCTGCACAAACACAAATTCATGCTAACATGCATGAATTAACAAACATGCTAACATGGTAAATCCTCACTTATCATCAATAAGATCTTGGAAACTGTGACTCTCAGCAAAATGATGTATAACAATGCCAATTTTACTGTAGCCTAATTGATATAAACTGGAACTAAGTGCCTATGGCACATTTCTGGTTACAAAACTATCACCAAACTTCCAAAGAAAGATATCAAAACACTTAAAATGTTAAGCATTGCAATAAATGTGAATTATACATACATTTAAGAAATATTAATAAAAAGATAATTATATACTCAGGGTTGAGGGTTGGCATTATTTATCCCAGCAACTCAGGGTGCAAGGCAAGAACCAGCCCTGGACAGGATGCCATCCCATGGAGAGGCACCCTCACACCACACTCACCCTCTCAGACTTGGACCACGTAACATCACCAGTTCACCTAATGTGCACAGCTTTGGGATGTGAAAGGAAGGCAGAGTACCCAGAGAAAACCCACAGACATGGAGAAAGCATGCAAACTTCAACCAGACCGTAGCACTGACCAGGAATCAATTTTTTTCCCTCATCAACATTGTAATGAGGCAATGTTATTTGAAGACCTGCTTTTTCCAATAACATTGCATCCTCAGATCTCCCCTATTCTGCCTATAAACCCCAACCCTAAGTCCGAGGGCACTCAAAAAGAGCTCATTGTGTGTTTTCTTTCCAAAGTGAAACTGTCACTAAGATGCCCACTTTATAAGGAAGAAATGAAACACTCTGTCAAAGACTCAGTGACAGCAACCCGAGCATCATTAACTTTGAGTTCAGTGAAAAAGTAGGGAAACAAATTCGAAGTCATCAACATGGAAGCTTTTAGTTATGTTCCCCACTATGAACTGAAATGAAAGTTCAAAATTGAATAGCAGATTCTATCTTTTGGATATGGCCCTGGAATCCCCCCTATTTTCTGGCAGAACATTTAAAATCATTGTTAGTGTGTAACCATCAGCAAAAGCAAAGACCTTCACCCAAATGTGTAGAGAATCCTTTTTTGCAGAATTTTTCAATTTTGTTCAGCTTCTTACATTGTCAATTGCCAGAGACTAAGTAAGGCACAGTGAAATATTCTTACATATTCCTCACAATAGCTCCTCTAGGGAGGCTTGATGGCTTGTTATTCCATCTCCATAATATGGGGGAGATTTAGAGCCAGATATCAAGCCATATGTTATAACACATTGTCAATAGAAACAGGAGAATAACTCGGGCAGAGGTTTCATATTATTACATAATACTGACATGTTTTAAAGAGAAACTAAAAACGACTACTTGTTTTCTACAGTGAAGTACTGGTTTGGTTATACATACATATAATGTATATATATTTCATATTTATATATTTTTATTATTTTATGCAGCTATGAAGAAATACTCGAGACTGGGTAATTTATAAAGAAAAGAGGTTTAATTGACTCACAGCTCTGCATGGTTGGGGAGGCCTTGAGAAACTTAAAATCATGTCAGAAGGCACCTCTTCACAGGGTGGTAGGAGAGAGAATGAGTGCAAGCAGGAAAAATGCCAGATGCTATAAAACCATCAGATCTCCTGAGAGTCACAGGCCATCACGAGAACAGCATGTGGGAACCACCCCCTTGATTCAATTACCTCCACCTGGTCTCTCCCTTGACATGTGGGGCTTAGGGGGATTACAATTCAAGATGAGATTTGGGTGGGGACACAAAGCCCAACAATATCAATATTCGTACATCATTTTCTTTAAATTGACACAACTAAAGTGATTGGTTGTTTGATTTTACACAATTGCCATTTCATTACTTCTCAGGAGAACTCAAGTTATCTCAAAATATAGCATAATTTCCCCATGTCCTTTTTTTTTTTTTTTTTTTTCCTGAAACAGGGTCTCACTCTGTCACCCAGGCTGGAGAGCAGTGGTGCCATCATAGCTCACTGAAAGCTCAAACCCCTGAGTACAAGCAATACTTCCACTTCACTCTCCCAAGTAGCTGGCACTATAGGCTCATCCCATGGTGCCCAGCTAAAAATTTTTCTTAATTTTTTTGTAGAGATGGGGTCTCACTTTGTTGCCCAGGTTAGTCTCGAACTCCTGGCCTCAAACAATCTTCTCACCTCAGTCTCCCACAGCACAGGGATTACCCATGTGAGCCACTGTACCTGGCCCCAGTCCATGTCTTAAATGCATTTCTTCACACTCTTAGGTGGTAGGTTGGGAGAGAAGTAGTCTGTAGCCTCCTTTCAATGTCACTAGTTGGAATAGAAAACCCAAACACTTAAAGTCCTGTGCTTTACTTAGAATGTATCATTACAGGTCCTGTTGGCTGTGGGTAAATAAATGAAAGGATCTAATATCATGGGGTGGGGGTCACTTTATGATGAATGGTCTCAAACAACTTCTTGAAATTCTATTTTTTTAATGTTGTGGCCCACACTATTGTACATCAACAAACTATTGTTCCCATGCAAACTCAGGAGAGACTTGCCACCAACAGCTGGTATCCTTCACAGCAGTTGATTTCCATATTGTTTTAGGACCTGTCGTTCTCAGAATAACTTAGACATTTCAGAGGCAGATATGTGCTTCCTTCTAGGACTATGGCTTTTAAACCTTTGTTAGTGTAAAATGTACTTCACAGATGCAATCTTACATAGAAACTCCAGTATTAGAAACATGCTGAAGTGGAGACACCCCAGGAGAAGTGGTGAAGAAAAAACACATGGGCTCCCTCCTGGCCCCAGCTCATACCATCTTTAAGGCTCTCTCTCAGAAGGCTAGACTTCTGCCGAACCCAGTTTGAGGGCTCCTGCTCTAGACTAGCTGTAGAACAAGCTAAATCACATACAATTGCCCATATTATCTGAGACATACGATGAAAAAATGGTAGACTGCAGCATTTGCCTTTTAGCAAAAGCCATGCTGGTGTGTATTGGCACATCATCTAACAGGAATTCCCCCAGGACACACCAACCTGAGGGGTGAGCTGAGTTACCTTATAATGGGACTGTTGTACATAGTGCTGGCTTCTCCAGTTTCTCGGGTGCTACTTCAATTACCAAGTTGCTGCAGGGCTGCCCCAGCTGCTGCTAATTTCTCTGAGGACTTGGTGTCACTACCTAAAGAAGTCATGCATTACACTCCTGGTGAAGAAACTGTTTCACCATTGCTACAGATGCTGTTGTTACATGTTGATGCTGATTTTCTGCATGGTTTCTTTACTACTAGAATGGCTAAGGATCCTCTCATTACACAGGGATTTTCTCTTTCCTATTTTCTTTCCTTCTTCCATTCATTTAATCCTTGGGAAAAGAGAAAAGGCTTTGTGTTCTGTCTTATTCAAGTAGTATTGAGCATATTGCTTGATAAGTAACCAATTCTTAGCAAATGTATATTCTCTGTAAATATATATTCTTCTAAGATGTTCACTTTTGGAGACAAAAAGCACAGGTTTCAGAGTGAAGCAGTCATCAGTTTGAATCTGTGTGCTGTTTCCTACAGGTGGTATAATTTGGGGAAAGTTACTCCACCTCTCTGAGCTTATTTGTAAAGCGGGATAGCAATACGTACCTCAGGGCGGTTGTAGGAAAGAAATAATATGGTGTATATGACTGGTGTGGCATGCAGTAAGTGCTCAAAAAGGTAAGTTCCTTTCTTTTCCCCTTGAAGAATGAAGCGCTGTGTTACTTGCAGGGGGTTCAGTCTGGCTCTGCCCTTCAGGGAGTCCCCGTGAGCCAGAGGTTCTAGCCATTCCATAGGAGTCAGCTGGGGAAGCCTCACCAAAAAGCAGGGTAGGACCCAGGGATCTGGGTCCACCATACTGTTCTTTACTGACTAATGGGCTGTCCCTGGACACTTATCTCAAGGAGTTTCCAGCAATGTCAAGCAAAGAAAACATGCCTATGATAAGAATGACACAATGGACTTTGGGGACTTGGGGAGAAGAGCAGGAGGGGGCAAGGGATAAAAGACAAATATGGTGCAGCACATACTGCTCAGGTGATGGGTGAACCAGGATCTCACAGATAACCACTAAATAACTTACGTAACCTAATACCACCTGTACCCCAATAACTTATGAAAAGATAGAAAGAAGGAAAAAAAGAAAACAGGCCTATGGTAAAGTTGCAAAAATAGAACAGGGAGAGGGTAGTGTTAAATAATGAAAACTATCAAGTGTAGGAGGAATGTTAACAAAATCAGGGTAGAAGCATGTTATTTGTCCCCAACCCAGCATCCATGTCTTCATCTTCTGGGATTATACTTCTAACATCCCTTGAAAAACCACTTCTCACCTTGGGTATATAGTTTGAGGGGGATTAACCCTAACCATTGCTCTAGGGGAGATCCTTCATTGGCTAAAGCCAACAACATATTCAACCTTCTAGCTGCAACCATTGGTTCAGAGATGGGCATATAACTCAGAACCAATAAAATATTTTCTGGAGCGTAAGAGGAAACAAGAGTTAACTTTCTGTGGAGCTACCACAAAAGTGTGTCTTCTTTTTGGATGGGGTATTGTGAAGCTGTATGACATGAACTACTACTATAAGGGGAAAGTCTAGAGCTGCTAGGCCATGGTGTGAAATATGAAGATAAAGAAAGGGAGTTAAGAAATTAAAGAGGAGTATGAGGGGATAAAGTCCATATTTAATGTCTTTATACTACTGGATCAAGCCTTGACTGAAGGCTGTATCCACCTGGACTATTACATTATATAAAGCAATCAGTTTGAAATCAGTTTTCCTGATATTGCTGCTTATTAACTGTGTATCACATGGCAGGGCCTCAATCTCCTCATCTGAAAGAAAAGGTTTAATAGCACCCTTTTATAGTTGAGGTGATGAATAATGAGTAATATATGTAAACCACTGTGCTCAAATGACATTTTTAACATAAAAGTGGTTAGAAGGTCATATAGAAGTATCATCTAGAAGAGTGGTTCTCAATTGAAGCTATTTTGCCCCTCAGTGGACATTTGGTAAGTAGGAAGGCATTTTGGGTTGTTACAACTCAAGGCATTTAGTGGGTCAGGGCCAAAGATGCTGTTTACATTCTATGATGCACAACACAGCACCCTTTTCCCCTGTAACCACCCATAACCAAAAATTATCCAGCCCCAAACATCACTAACGGCAAAGTTAAGAAACGCAGATCTAGAGGACACATCTACTGATGTCAGTGAAGAGCTCAAATCGAGGCGTCCATTGTTTCTGCCAAAACACTATGGGGAAATGAAAAAAGGACATTGGCACTGTGAGTAAGCACATAAGACGGGAACACCAAGGGATAAAACAGAGGGATTCCCTGACTCTCTTCCAAGGCTATGAGAGTTCTACCCATGAATTTCAGAGTAAATGAAGGTTATAAGAGCCCAGCTGAGGTAATGTGTAAATTATGGAGCCCTAGAAAGTGTGATCTTGATCACTCAGTTAGAGCTGATTGCAGTATAGCAGAAAGAGGATAAATACTGTTCAGGTGGTATGGAGCAAGACACAATCTCAGAACGGCATGTTCCCTGCATCTTTAGGTATTGTGAGGTGCAGCACGGTCAAAATGTTGAGAACATCATACCACGAGAAGTAGAACACCTTAGTGTCATTATCGAGCTACTGACTTCCTGTAGGTATTACATTGTTTTATACTCAAAAATACACATACATCTCTGTGCCAAGAGAATTGCAAATTCTGCCATGGTGAGGAAATAGAACACTGCCTAGTTCAGTCTAACAGATATTCCTAGATATAACAGAGAGCAACGATTTATGGTCCTATAAATCATAATCTGGCCCTTTGTAGCAAGGATAATTGTCATGAAGTTGCAGAATACTTCCAGATTTCAGCATTAAATGCTTCTTTTCTCACGTACCAGGTGGCTAGAGTGAATTCAGTGTCATGTACCCACCTCCTACACCTGGAGCAGAATTGCTTAAAGTAACCCAACTGCCAACCCCCACAGACCATCCCTCTACACGGTGTTTGGGAGCCCCATCCACCTTCAGTGAGAGGTGAGGACAAGGGCAAGGGCAAGCTTAAACAGCAAAGCTTCCATGGCATTAATGCTGATGCTGTGACTTCTCTTCCTCTTTCCCAGTAGGGGAGAAGCTGGATGGAGGAGTGTGTTCATGACATGACCGGTCTAATAACTATCCTTTTTTCTGTTCCTCTGCTGACTTAGTGAATTTCCCAAAAGGACATATAGATGTGAGTGTACATGTGTATATATATCTGGTGGCAGCTTTAATCATCACCGTTCATTACCTTCTTCCCTGTGCTCATTTTGATTGTCTCCGTGACTTTCCTTAGCCACTTATTTGAAAGCATTTCAGTAATTCTTCTCTCATTTCTATGGGTGAAATCTTTATAATAGTCTTTGTATTACCCACGTTTTAATGGTTTTAGTTTGCTACCTGCTGAGATTGCTGTAGTCTTAATCATTACATTTTAAAAGACAGCTGTTAGAAGTTTCTTTAACTGCACACATAACATGCTAACAGCTGAACTAAAAATGAAATAAACTTTTAATTTCCCATGCTTTGCTAATAAAAATCTTAACAATAACAAGAATAGCTAACATTTGAAAGCTTACTATGGACAAAACACTGCACTATGTCCTATATATTTTTTCATTTAGGTCACATCCTTATGAGATAGGGATTATAATGTTATCTACATCTATTTTGTAGACAAGGAAACTGGGTCATGGAGAGGTCAAGTAGCTTGCTCAGGGTCATGCCAAGTGGTGTCAAACAAGGCAGGGCCATACATCCAGCTCAGAACTAGACTGATGCCAGAGTTGGAACTCAGAGACTGTATTCTGATTCTTTCCTCTCTGGTTTCTTCCAGTACTTATCATTAGGCACATAATAGTTTTTACATTTTTGCAAATACAGCGTTGACAGATTTTATTGCCTATTCTTTCCAGTTAACAGAATACTAAAAACACTTTCCAAGTTGCTATATGGTATTCCCAATATGGATCATTTTTGATCAACATTGATAGTATATTCTTGATATACTATCAAGAATAGTATATTCTTCAAAAAAATGATTGATCATACTTGAATTGAGCATACTTGTGTTATATGATATTTATATGGTTTTCAGTTTTTTATCTTTTTAAAAAAAACTAGTGAATATTTTCATGTATGTAGCATTTTCTACTTTTGATTTATTTCTTGAGATAAATTCCTAGGAGTGAAGTTACTGAATCAAGTGCCTTTTTAAAATATATATATATAATTCTTCAAATGTGTTCTTCAAATGTTTTCCAAAATTATGCTTGGAGTGAACATTTCTTGAGATACTAGGTTTACCATAATTTTATTAATATAGAAACTTATCATTAATTTTAAGTCTGTATTATTTCAATAGTTGCTTTCTGTTAATAGGCAATTGTTTAAGAATTACTGAGGTTGGACAATTCATTAATATATGGTTTTCAATTTCTATAAAAATTCTATATCATATAGACAAGGAATCAACAAACTATGGCTCATGGGCCAAATCTGGTCTACTGCCTGTCGTTATAGATACAATTTTATCAGACTACTTCCACACTCATTCATTTATTATGTATGGCTCCCGTTTTATACTACAACCACAGAATTGAATAGTTTCCACAGAGATTGTAAAGGGCCAAATAATAATGTCAAAATTGTGTAGTCACTTATACCTGTGGGCCCAGTCAATTTACAGGGACCAGTGTCCACTTCTATCTGTGGGTCCACTAATTTACAGGGTCTAGTAAAAATTGAGAGCATAGAGCCCCTTGTTAAACAACTACTGAGAATGTTAAGACAGTGAAAACAGAAGTTTCAACCAAGTGCAGGTCACAAGTCCATGAAACTGTCCTTGTCCACAAAGCCTAAAACATTATTATTTGCTCCTTTACCAAAAAAGTTTGCTGACCTTTGGTATATATATTTAATCCTAAATCTGTTATAACAGGTTTAAATATCTTGTCTATAGTTTCCCTTTTTAGTTATGACATTCATGTCAAAACACTGTTTTTTTTTTTTTTTTTTAAAGCAGGGAGGTGTTTTTTTTTTTAATGTGATAGAATCTTTTGATAATTTCTTTTATTTATTACTACCCCAAAGATCAGACAGTCAAATCTATTCTCTTCTGGTTATTTAATAATATTACTTCACATATTTAATTTTATTCATAACATTTATTTTAATGTATAGTATTAAATATGGGTTATATGTTAATCTGTTTTAAAATTGAGAATCACAATTCCAATTGTAAATATTTTCCTTATTCATTGCTTAGTAATACCTACCTTACCATAAATGAATTTGTTGTATATAACTGGCCAATTTTTGAGCTTTTCAATATATTTCATTAATTTCTGATTTTATTTTTTGTTCTTTAGCTCAGTGGTTCTCAACCAGGAGTAATTTTGCTCCCAAGGGGACATTTTTGGTCATCACAACTGAAGGAGAAGGTGCTATAGGCATCTGATGAGTAGAGCAGAGGCCACAGATCCTACTGAACATGCTACAGTACACAGGACAGCACCCATGATAAAAAATTATCTGGCCCCAAATATCAATGGTGCTGATGTTGACAAATCCTACTTTAGCTTTGTATTTTATTTGCTGATGTAAGTACCTTAAATGCCATTAAGGGCAGATACTCTTCCTAATTTCTGTTTCTTTTCAAAATATTTATTTGCTTTTGTAAAATTCATTTTGTAAATGAATTTTCAAACAGCTCTGTCAAATGGGATCACATTAATCTAAAAAGCTTCTGAATAGCAAAGGAATCAATCAACAAAATGAACAGACAACATTTAGAATGGGAGAAAATATTTACAAAGTACCCGTCTGACAAAGTACAAATAACCAGTCTATCTAACATGTTCAAACAACTCAACAGGAAAAAGGAAAAAAATAAACAAACAAATAATAATCCAATCAAAATAGGCAAAAGATCTGAATAGACATTTCTCAAAAGACAACATACAAATGGCCAACAGTTATATTTTAAAAGTGTTCAACATCAATAATCATCAAAGAAATGCAAATTAAAACTCCAATAAGATACCATCTCCCACCAGTTAAAGTGGCTTTTAGCCAAAAAATAGGCAAAATCAATGCTGGTAAGGAAATGAAGACAGGCAATAACCATTGCTAGTGAAGATGTACCGAAAAGGGAACCTTCACACACTGTTGGTGGGAATGTAAATTCGTCCAACCACTACAGAGAACAGTATGGAGGTTCCTCAAAAAACTAAAAGTGGAACTATCATATGATTCTGCAATCCCACTGCTGATGCATATCCAAAAGGAAGGAAATCAGTGTATCAAAGAGATAGCCACACTCCCATGTTTATTGCAGCATTATTCACCATAGCTAAGATTTAGAAGCAACCTAAGTGTCCATAAGCAGGTGAATGGTTAAAGGGAATGTGATACATATACACAATGGTATGTTATTCAGTCATAAAAAAATAAAATCCTGTGATTTTCAACAACATGGATGGAATTGGAGGACATTTTGTGAAATGAAATAAATCAGGCACAGAAAGACAAATATCACATGTTCTCATTCCTTTGTGAGAGGTAAAAAGTAAAAAAATGAACTCATGGAGATACAGAATAGAATTATGGTTACCAGAGGGTGGGAAGTGAAGCAGGGAGGAGAAGATAAAGTGAGGATGGTTAAATGGGTACAGAAGTACAGTTAGACAGAATGAATAAGTCCTAGTATTAGCTGGCACAATGTGCTGCCTGCCTACATTGCTAGGTAAAGCTTTCTGAACCTTTCCTCATTCTGAGCATTGGCCAATTCATAAATCATTCTTTGTTCAGATAAACTCTGCTAAATTTGACTAAAGTTTTTCCTTTAACATTTCAAATAACTTTACTACAACAAACATATAATTTGAGGAGAGTTTAGCTGGTTCCTTTTTCTTTTCTTTCTTTCGTTTTTTGTTTGCTTTGTTTTGTTTTGATTTGATGGAGTCTTACTCTGTTGCCCAGGCTGGAGTACAGTGGCATGATCTCGGCTGACTGCAATTTCTGCCTCCCAGGTTCAAGTGATTCTTCTGCCTCAGCCTCCTGTGTAGCTGGATTATAAGTGCCTACCACACGCCCCACCAATTTTTGTATTTTTAGTAGAGAAGAAGTTTCACCACATTGGCCAGGCTGATCTAGAACTCCTGAAGGTGAGTGATCCACCTGCCTTGGCTTCCGCAAGTGCTGGGATTACAGGCATGATCCACTGTGCCTGGCCCCTCCTTTAGCTTTTCAAGCTATAATGTAATATAGTTTGTAGATTGTTTCCAATGTTTACTTTTGTTTAGTTTTTAGAGCATAGGGTTGGACTTCCAAACCAATTTGATGAATAATGCTGATAGAATTAAAAGTATGAAATATTTCTCAATTAAGAAAATATTCTTTAGAATATTTATCATTTAAGTTAAAAATAACGACTTTTAATGATTTTCTGAATCAAAAATTAAGCCCCAGATTTTTGTCTTAAAACAGTTACTACTGGCCTTTTGATTACACAGTACATTCACATGTGTATATGTGTGTGTGTATGTGTACCTATCTACACACCTATCACACGTATAATAAACCTCTAAAAATTAATGTGACATGGCAAAGTGCTGGATATGTGCTAGCTAGGTTAGAATATGTTGGCAGTGCCATGATGTACTCAAGCTTACTGAAGTACAAGGAGCTATTCACAAGCCATCAAGGATAAAATGTACCTCTGTAGCAGGTCAAATTGTAATTTCCCCCAGAATTCCTGCAGAATAATGTGAGTGATTCTTGAATGGACTTGAACAAAAATATTTCTGACCTAATCCTTAGTCCTTCAGTCCTTCAGTGATAGCAATCCCTAAGTCTCCTTTTTATTACCAGGATCCGTCTTGTCACCTCAGCCATTTCTTTATACAGATATTTTTGGAGGCCTTACAGAGCAGCCAAGAGCGAATGAATTGCACATTCTTTTCAGAGATCAGAACTGTAGGCAAACACTTCTCTGTAAACTGACCTGTGTTTCTGGTTCTTTCTATGAATATAAGGTGTCATAGAAGTTTGCATTATGAGATACAGTACTGATAAAAGAAATTATTTAATTCAATCATAACCTTTATTTCTTTCAGTATTTAACCTTATGTGAATAATATTAAGACAATGATACATTTGCATTAGAGGTGTTTATAAGTAAACTAAGTTTCCTCTGCTTTTTCACAGTGTATTTTCCTTGTTAGGTACCAAACATTGGCTTTAGAATCTGATTGGCAATATGGAGGAATGGTAGGATCATAAAAATAAACTGCAACCCAAATGGTATAAGATAGGAATTGATAAAGAGTATCCTATAAACAAAATGCTAAGATATATCCTAAAGGCTTAGGTGGTCATAGGTTTTCCCATGATTGCTCCAGATAATCAACATGAAAGCACACAGTCACCATGTTTAAACCAAACCTTTTAATTTATAAAGTTGACATTGAAAAGTGACGGAATGTCATGCCTATTTATAAATTGTATATGCTTCTGTAGTTTTACTATTTTATTATTAACCTTAGAATTTCCAATAAAACTTAAACAGATTATTTTGAATTTAATATAGTGCTTTTAAAAAGTATTTGTAAGCATTATATCTCTTTCTGGTTGCTTACTTACTCAAACTATTTTATGCATTTTGGGGTATTCAAATAAGCTCTTGATTTAGTCACTAACATGGAACAAATGTTTAAAGGGTTAAAGAGGTATAAAAATGGCTAAACTATTATAAAAATTCTGACAGACTCTAGAAGAATGGTAAGTTTGCCTTAAAGGAATGATCAAGTAGCCTATGAGATGGGAATAAAACCACTATGAATTTGAACCCTAGCTTCATCATTAGCTGTAATAATCTTGGGCAATTTAATTCACCTCTGTGCATTTCAGTGTCCTCATCTATAAAGTGAAGGTAATAATAGCATTCACTTCCTAGGCTTGTTACAAGGACAAAAACAAGTTAATTTACGTAAAATATTTATGACTACAATGGGCAGAGAACAGTGAAGAATGAGAATGATTGGCATAAAAGAAATAAAATACCCTAGGGCAAACTGAATAGCACTTCTAGGTGTAAATACTCAACAAGCTATTACCAGGGAGGAACAGAATTGCACAGGAAATGCGTTACAACTGACAACATCATAATACACTTGTACTCAATCCTCATATTATAGATATCTCTCATTCCTTTCAATATAGATATGTCCATCATATTCAAAGAAGACAACTTCCTATATAGTTATACAATGATCCTTGATAACTCAGAGGAATATATACATCTGCCAATACCTGTTTATATAAGCTGAAACCTATAGTTATATACTGACGACAGTACATTGTTCTCTCAAGAGTTTGATCATTGGACTCATTAACAGTTGTACTAAGAAGAATGATGTTGGAAATTACATTTACCGTAATATGTAGCCATTTGACAATTACTATTATGACCTTCTGGAATTATGTATATTACTCTGTATATAGTTGGCATTTTGATTTACTACTATCAGATTTTAGGGAATAAAGAAAGCATCTCAAAAGCAATGAAATGTGTGTTAAGAGCAAAGGATGTGGCCAGGCATGGTGGCTCATGCTTGTAATTCCATAACTTTGGGAAGCCAAGGTAGGAAGATCACTTGAGGTCAGGAGTTCAAAACCAGCCTGGCCAACATGGTGAAACCCAGTCTCTATTAAACATACAAAAATTGGCTGGGCGTGGTGGCACATGCCTGTAATCCCAGCTACTAGGAAGCTGAGGCAGTGGAATCACTTGAGCCCAGGAAACAGAGGTTGCAGTGAGCCAAGATGGCACAACTGCACTCCAGCCTGGGTGACATATAGAGAGTCTTTATCAAAAAAAAAAAAAAAAAAAGCGAAGGATGTGCCGTTAGAACAACTTGAATTTGAGCCCTGCCTTCACCGTTAGCTGTATAATCTTGGCCAATTTAATTCACCCCTCTGTATTTGTTTTCTCATATAAAGTGGAGGTAATAATAATGTCCATTTCATAGGATTGTTGCAATGATTAAAACAAGTTAATTTATGTAAAATACTTAACACGGTGCCTGATACATAGTATTAGCTGTTAGCTATTATCATTTATAAATGAAAGATCCATTTTTAGTTTGGATTCTAAGAAGAAAGTTCTTCTTTCTGTCCAAAGGACTAAAATCTTTTCATCGCATGAGCACATTAATAATAAATCTCCCAGAAGAACTGAAGTCACAGAGAAGGACAGAGTTGCTGTAAGGACAAGCCAGGCCTAGTGTTAAGGAGGTTGGCCTAACTAGTAGAATTCAAATGGACACAACCAAGTAATTAGCCCATTTATAGGCTATTTTCTGGCCAAAGACCACCCAGCATACACCTATAGTTCAACAAGTTTGGTTTGCTTGTTACAGCAAGGGATAATGCATCCCATAGGTAACTGTGTGGTCTCAGATATCTTGGTCACTCAGATAAGAAAAAAAAGTTTGGTATTTTGTGATTTGGACAATGTTTTGTCTGTTTTCAGATGTGAACTCAGAGTAGCCTTGTTTTTGTCTTGACCCATCATGATCACAAAATGGCCTTGTTTGATGATGATGTGTATGAAATTGCTTGTGTTAACAGGAAAACACAAAGCCCAGTTGACAGTACTAGGACAATTCCTGTGTGGCAGGGGCTGCCTTTCTTTTTTTCTTATAATCTTAATGATTCTTATTTCTGACTGAGTAGGTGACCCCTTGTGAGACCCCCAGTCCTATCTTTTCTGAATATTATTTTCAGTATCAACATCTTAATCCTGAAATTAACCAGGGGCAATAAAACCATAATTATAGTAATAGGATGAATATAACATTAAATCAAATTAAAATTATAAATGGAATGATACCCAATTTCCATGGTAAAGATAAAGCAGTAGATTGCATTCTTCTAAATTCCATATTTTTTTAAATTATACTTTAAGTTCTGGGGTACCTGTGCAGATCTTGCAGGATTGTTACATAGTTATACACACGGCATGGTAGTTTGCTGCCTCCATCCCCCCGTCACCTATATTAGGTATTTCTCCTAATGTTATCCCTTCCCAACCTCCCCACCCTCTGCTATCGCTCCCCTAGCCCCCCACCCCGCAACAGACCCCAGTGTGTGATGTTCCCCTCCCTGTGTCCATGTGTTTCTCATTGTTCAACACCTACTTATGAGTGAGAACATGTGGTGTTTGGTTTTCTGTTCGTGTGTCAGTTTGCTGAGAATGATGGAAACCATCATTCTAACTTCTAGATTTTAAATGTCTCTCCATTTTTATAAACAAAATTGATCAACATAAATGTGTTAAATCCATCATACTCATGATTCACAGCCAAATTTTGAAGAAAAATTGGAGACTATGAATCCTCTTATAGTCTGTCATAAAGAATGAAAGAAAGAAAAAAATGTCAAGTGCCTTCTACAGAGGACTCAGGAGAGTGGGTGAAAATGACAAGGCACAGACTTGTCTTTCCAGTCTGTTCTTTAACCACTGCTTACTTCCCATACAAAGCCCCACAGAACCCAGGGAGCCCCTGAGCCCCCTGGATTAAGGATTGAGAGGCACCCCAGTTTCTTGTGTCATATACCAGATGATCTCTGCAGTGCTCTAAGGAAGTAACAGGAGCTACATGAATTTCTGCCAAGTATATGCAATTCATACCTTACTACCCCTAAATCAGAGGTACTTTTGTTTATGACAGAATGCCATTGTATATTGTACCACAGCACTGGCCACCATTTGTAGTGTTAGCAAAGCATGGTTGATGATCATAACTTAGAGCAGTTACTGGGACATAGAAAATGTACTTAATATTTGGTTTTATCATTCTAAAAATGATCCTACATCTGAAGGAAACTTACAAGGTTATGAAAGTAATCTATATAATTCCAGGAAGTATGGCTCATTTTTCACATCTAAGACAACATTATTCCTGGGCTCATACCTGGGTTAACAGTCACTGCACAATCAAACCGTCTACAGGAATCAATGTCAATCTTGAAGACAGAGCAAATTATTAGATCAGCGAGGCTGTGACCCAGAACATAGCTGATGTGCTATTTTTAAAACTTCTCGCTAAAAAAATTATCCACACTTGCAGTAATTCCTTAGAGTGACTACCTCAGTAGCTGAAAAATGAACAAACCTGAAATGGTCAGATTCCTTGACATTGATTTGATGCGTAAACCAAATGCTTTGGCTAGCAAGAAAACTGCAGCGTCAATTACTCAAACTATGTTGCAGGTTTTACGCTATTCATCTTCATGTTTTAAAACAAACTTCAGTCCCTCATTGTGAATTGGTTGATCCTACCTTCTAATGAATCAACAATGAAAAGGGGGTTGTATAAAGAGAAGAAGCACAGATTGTTGGTCTGTGGAGGTGCTGATGGACTGAAGGAGCCAAGAAATCCAAGAAACAACCGTAAAGGGAGTGATAAGGAACAAAGATGTTTTATCCATTCCACAATTAAGGCTGGTCTGTCTATAACACAACTATGCTGAGTTACCCACACAGCACACATATCTGCCAGACAGGAAGAATTCACAGAGGAAAAAGTCCATCTCTTTGAATCTACAGACCTCATGCTTAGTTTATTCATTTCATTTCAGAGGAAGCTTTGTGGAAAAACTCAGAGTATAGTTTCTGTAAATGGAACACAGAACACACACATTCTCAAATATTTAGGTGTGTTACAATCACCTGGAAGGCTTGTTAAAATACGAATTACTGGGCGCTACCCCGCAGACTTTCTGATTCATTAGGTTTGAAGTGGGTGTTGAGATTTTGCTTTTCTAAACAATTCCGAGTAATGATGATGCTACTGGTCTCAGACCCCACTTTCAGAAAAACAATTCTTTTTTGTTTTGTGAATTCTTTTAGTTTATTAGTTTCCGAGCCGAGGGAAGGCCCCTTTTCTTGCCCAATATTCTCCATGTGCATTCAGTAAATTACAGCAAGTGAATGAGGAAACCAAGGTACAGACAGACTAAATGGCTTGCCCAAGTTAGGTCCTTTTTTCCTCTTAGCCTGGCCAAAGGTGGGAACCACTAAAGGAGGTAGAAGTGGCCAGTGTGATCTGTCTTTGTAAATGTGAAAGGTACCAAATTACAATGAATTAGAATTTTTGTGGGTCTTTTAGAAAACCATGCTAAAGACTCCATTATAAATGTTCTATTTCCTTTTTCTGACTGCTGTGGAAAAAAAAAAACCTGAGTGGAATTACCTTTACAAATGTATTAATTTATTCTACCCCAAGGATATTATATTCAGTGATTTGGCAAAACTAATCTGAACTAATAATAGGCACATTTGCTGAGACTAAGCAAATTTTCCAGTAGAGAGCTACTTAGCCATTTGGAACAAATAAAGGTTGAGGCATAAAGATTAAAGAAAGCACAATTATTGGCATAAAAGAGGTTTTTAATACCCATTTTTAGACTGCATTCTAGCCTGGGCAATAGAACAAGAATTACGTTCTCTCTCCCTCTTTCTCTTCTTCTTCTTTCTTTCTCTCTTACATTCTTTTTTTCTTTCTTTCTTTCTTTCACTCTTTCTTTCTCCTTTTCTCTTTATCTTTCTTTCAAAAAAAAAAAAAAAGAAAGAATTGGGCTGAATTTCATTTATATTCTATCACATGTTAGCAAAGATAATGCTGCTGCTTTTGTTAAATTTGGTAATGATAAAACGATAAAAGATAAACTGAAGAAGTTTATTCAGTGGTATAGATTAAACCAGTCATAAACTGAATGTAAGTAGGCATTTTATAGTGTTAGTATCTCTTTATTAACAGCACATTTATATTTTTTTATTTTATAGGGTATTAAAAAAAATTCAGCACAAGGATTTTCTTTAAGTATATTTTATTTTACCAAGTCCTGCAGTTTACGTCTACTCCATTTTCATAATATATATCACTAAAAGTAATAACAGTGAAAGTGTTATACTTGGAAATTCTAATAATGACAACAGCTTTCTAACACATATCTCAAAAGAGTAAAATTTGTCACAGATATTCATAGTACATATGATCCCTCCAGTTAAACTTTTTTAATATTTTGAAATACTTTATTAAAATTTAAAATGAAAAAACATTTTAAAAGTTATTAAAATGAGAAAAATACTATTTTTAAATTGAATGGCTATTATTTTTAGGAGATAGTATGTTTTCAAATAAACTTGTGAGCACATTAACAGCACATTAATCACAGTGTTTTGAAAACCATGGCTAAGATATACATGATTACCAGATGATATTATATGTATATTGTATTTGTAACACACATACATATACACATGTACATGTAGTCTAGATGTACTATATATAATCACATTCATAAATGTGCATGCCTATACATTTATAAACATATTGTTTTCTTCTGTATTGATTCCCTACTGTTTATGCACTAATTACAAATACTTCTTAAGATCAACATTTTATTCCTTAAAACAGGAAGTTAGACACAAAAAGTTAAAAAACAATCTTAATTCTTAGGCCTCATTTATATATAGATCTTAACACAACATAGGAGAGATTTAAGTTAACTTTAAAAGCAATTAACATTTGTTTTCTCCTTTTTTGAAGATGAATAAGGAGGATGATCATGGGAGAAAGGGTAAGGAGAGAAGAGGAAGGAGAGGGTTAGGAAGCAGTATTACTTTGTTTTAAATATTCAGATGATACTTTAAGTAATATCAATCTATTTTTAATACTGATTTGGAAACTGGTGAACTTTTTTTCTGTATATGTCTAAAACCAGTTTGTAGTTATATCTGTTAAGAAAGATAAAAAACTGCACAACTACATGGAAATTGAACAACCTGCTCCTGAATACTACTGGGTAAGTAACCAAATTAAGGCAGAAACAAAGAAGTTCTTTGAAACCAATGAGAACAAAGACACAATGTACCAGAATCTCTGGGATACATTTAAAGCGGTGTGTAGATGGAAATTTATAGCACTAAATGCCCACAAGAGAAAGAAGGAAAGATCTAAAATAGACATCCTAACATCACAATTGAATGAACTAGAGCAGCGAGAATAAACAAATTCAAAAGCTAGCAGAAGACGAATAAGATCAGAGCAGAACTGAAGGAGATAGAGACATGAAAACCTCTTCAAAAAAATCAGTGAATCCAGGAGCTGTTTTTTTTTTTTTTTAAAAAAAAGATCAACAAAATAGTCTGCTAACCTGACAAAAAAGGAAGAAAAGAGAGACGAATCAAATAGAATAAAAAATGATAAAGGGGATACCACCACTGATCCCATAGAAATACAAACTACCATCAGAGAACACTATAAACACCTCTACACAAATAAAACAGAAAATCTAGAAGAAATGGATAAATTCCTGGACACATACACCCTCCCAAGACTGAATCAGGAAAAAGTCAAATCCCTGAATAGACCAATAAAAAGCTCTGAAATTGAGGTGGCAATTAACAGGCTACCGACCAAAAAAACTCCAGGACCAGACGGATTCACAGCCGCAATCTCCCAGAGCTACTAGGAGAAGCTGGTATCATTCCTTCTGAAACTATTCCAAAAAAATACAAAAAGAGGAAATCCTCTCTAACTAATTTGATGAGGCCAACATCATCCTGATACCAAACCCTGACAGAGACACAACGAAAAACAAAATTTCAGGCCAATATCCCTCATGAACATTGATGCAAAAATCCTCAATAAAATACTGGCAAACCAAATCCAACGGCATATCAAAAAGCTTATCCCCACAATGAAGTTGGCTTCATCCCTGGGATGCAAGGCTTGTTTAACATATGCAAATCTATAAATGTAATCCATCACATACACAGAACCAAAGACAAAAACCACATAATTATCTCAATAGATGCAGAAAAGGCCTATGACAAAATTCAACAGGCCTTCTTGCTGAAATCTCTCAATAAACTAGGTATTGATGGAACATACCTCAAAATAATAAGCGCTATTTACAACAAAACCACAGCCAATATCATACTGAATGGACAAAAACTGGAAGCATTCCCTTTGAAAATCCACACAAGAAAAGGATGCCCTCTCTAACCTATTTAACAGTACTGGAAGTTGTGGACAGGGCAATCAGGCAAGAGAAAAAAATAAAGTGTATTCAGTTAGGAAGAGAGGAAGTCAAATGGTCTCTGTTTGAGGATGACATAATTGTATGTTTAGAAAACCCCATCATTTCAGCCCAAAATCTCCTTAAGCTGATAAGTAACTTCAGCAAGGTCTCAGGATACAAAATCAATCTGCAAAAATCACAAGCACTCCTATACACTAATAATAGAATAACAGAAAGCCAAATCATGAGTGAACACCCATTCACAATTGCTACAAAGAGAATTAAATACCTAGGAATACAACTTACAAGGATGTGAAGGACCTCTTCAAGGAGAACTATAAACCACTGTTCAAAGAAAAAAGAGAGGACACAAATAAATGGAGAAAACATTCCATGCTTATGGATAGGAAGAATCAATATTGTGAAAATGGCCATACTGCCCAAAGTAATTTATAGATTCAGTGCTATCCCTATCAAGTTACCACTGACTTTCTTCACAGAATTGGGAAAGCTATTTTAAATATTATATGAAAATAAATAAGAGCCCACATAGCAAAGACAATCCTAAAAATAAATAAATAAATAAATAAAGCTGGAGTCATCATGCTACCTGACTTCAAACTATACTACAAGGCTACAGTAACAAAAACAGCATGGTATTGGTACCAAAACAGTTATATAGACCAATGCAACAGAACAGACATCTCAGAAATAACATCGTACATCTACAACCATCTGATATTTGACAAACCTGTCAAAAGCAAGCAATGTTGAAAGGATTCTCTATTCAATAATTGGTGTTGGGAATACTGGCTAGCCATATGCAGAAAGCTGAAACTGGATCCTTTCCTTACACCTTATACAAAAATTAACTCAAGATGGATGATTGATGGATTAAAGATTTAAATTTAAGACCTAAAACCATAAAAACCAACAAGAAAACCTAGGCAATACCATTCTGGACATAAGCAAGTGCAAAGACTTCATGACTAAAACACCAAAAGCAATGTCAACAAAAGCCAAAATAGACAAATGGGATCTAATTAAACTAAAGAGCTTCTGCACAGCAAAAGAAATTATCATCAGAGTGAACAGGCAACCTACAGAATGGAAGAACAATTTTGCAAGCTACCCATCTGACAAAGGTCTAATATCCAGAATATACAAAAAACTTAACCAAATTTACAAGAAAAAAGCAACCCCATCAGAAAGTGGAAAAATGATATAAAAAGACACTTCTCAAAAGAAGACAATTTTGCAGCCAACAGACATGAGAAAATGCTCATCATCCCATGTCATTAGAGAAATGCAAATAAAAACCCCATTGACATACCATCTCACACCATTTAGAATGGTGATCAATCAAAAGTCAAGAAACAGATGCTGGAGAGGATGTGGAGTGAGAGGAATGCTTTTACACTGTTGGTGGGAGTATAAATTAGTTCAACCATTGTGGAAGACAGTGTGGCGATTCCTCAAAAAGCTAGAATTAGAAATACCATTTGACCCAGCAATCCTATTACTGGATATATACCCAAAGGATCATAAATCATTCTGCTATAAAGACACATGCACACATATGTTTATTGCAGCGCTGTTCACAATAGCAAAGACTTGGAACCAACCCACATGCCCATTAGTGATAGACTAGAAAACGCATATGTGGCACATATATACCATGGAATACTACGCAGCTATAAAAAAGGATGACTTCATGTCCTTTGCAGGGACATGGATGAAGCTGGAAACCATCAGACTCAGCAAACTAACACAAGAACAGAAAACCAAACATAACATATTCTCACTTATAAGTGGGAGTTGAACAATGAGAACACATGGATACAGTGAGGGGAAAATCACACACCAGGACCTGTTGGTGGGTGGAGGGCTAGGGGAAGTATAGCATCAGGAGAAATACCTAATGCAGACGATGGGCTGATAGGTGCAGCAAACCAGCATGGCACGTGTATACATCAGTAACTAACTTGCATGTTCTGTACATGTAGCCCAGAACTTTAAGTATAATAATAAAAAAGTATTAAAATTTAATATATTTTGTTTCCAAAGAAATATATATATTATAAAATTTATTAGAAATAAATTAGAAATTTATTAGAAATATATCTAATAAATTATAAAAACAATTCAGTTTTAAATAGAGCAAATAAATTCAAGAGAAATGATTTAATATATATTCTGCTACTGATGAAATGACTTCTTTAAAGTTTTGATTTCTGGTTATTGAGCCTCTTTCTGTTTTAACATGTGACTATGATAGCTATCAGTTGTCTCCTAGTATCTGTTTACCTAATCTTCTATAGTAAAAGAAACCTTAAATGTATCCACTGGGCTCCAGTCTCACCAGAAGAATGAGTACACTTCCCAAATTCTGCATCAGTGTGTGGCAATATCACTAACAACTAGTCAAGGGATGTAAAAGAAAGCGCTATGTGCAACTTCTGGAAGGAGTCCTTAAAGAAGAGGGTACGTTCTTTCCCTGATTCTTCTTCCTTTTTAGGTGGGTAAAATTAAAGTACATATTGGCAAATGCAACATGACAGAAACTTAGGTAATGGGTGATTTCATGTCTCAACACCAAGGATTGCTTTAAATTAATGTGTGTATGAGAAATATGCTCCTCTTTTGGATGAACAACTGTTATTTTTGGCTTTATGTTACAAGCAGCTGCATAAAAGTATAAGTAACAAGTTACACTTTCATCACCTTTTAATTCTAATCGTGTATATGTGTATGAAAACATATATTTCCATTAGTCTTTATTATTTTACTTTTATTATATATATACATGTTTTCAGTTTCATATATGAGTAATTTGTTATAGTATATCATATATAGTTACATATA
>CAUYLG010045854.1:0-28737 GCA_963573385.1 Cacajao melanocephalus | reverse complement strand
AGTGTTAGACCCTTTATAAAAAAAAAAAAAAAAAAAAAAAAAAAAAAAAAAAGTCCAGAATAGGAAAATCAAATCCATAGAATCAAAAAGTAGATCTGTGGTGGCCAGGGCGAGTGGAAGAAGGGAATGGAGAGTAACTGCTAATGGGTATGGAGTTTCTTTTTGGGGCGATAAAAATGTTCTGGAGTTAGATAGTGGTAAAGGTTACAAAACTCTATGAATATGCTACAAATCACTGATACACATCAAAAGGGTGAGTTTTATGGTGTGAGAATTATCTCAATTACAAAAATTGTCTTTTTATGTTTGGAAAAATAAGAGAAAAAGATCTATACTGCCAGCTCTTTAGCAAAACTACTGTTAACATCCCTTTTGGGTTTTTTAAAAGTATAATTTAAATATATGTGTATACAAATAGTGTAAATGTTATTAGTTTCATCAAATGTTAAATCATTGTTTTATTAGAATTTTTCTGTCATCACCCTGTCTTTATATTCGTAATCATAAAGCACTCCATAATAATAAATTCAAAGGATTTTCTGAGCAATTCCTGAGTGTTAGACATACAGGCTGTGTGCAGTTTTCCATTACTTAACACTGTAAATGAACTTCTTGTGCATATAAGTTTTTTTTTATATATATTTGGAATGCTTTCTTAAAGAAAGATTTCCTAAAGTGGAATAATAGGTCGGAGTAGAAGTACTGGGTCAAAGCTTATTGATTTGTGGGGCTGCAGTTGTTTCCCAAAGATACAAGTGGCTTTGGGTCTGGCCAGTTCCCTCGCCACCTGTTCCTGATGTTATGCACCAAATGGAAGAAGGGAGAAGATAGTGACTACTTCGACTTGAAAGCTCTGGATAATCAATAGTTTCGAGCAGTCAGTTAGTCAGCCAAGCACCAATGGACAGAGAGCACCAGGCGCGATCCCTTACTTAAACATTTTAGGTCTGTTTAATCTTCTTTGATTGATTGAGGCTCCTACTTGGGAAAAGGTGAAATTCATGGGGTTCTATCACCTATTAACTTTTCTTTTTTATTTCTTTTCTTTTCTTTTCTTTTTTTTAAAGCAACATGATTGTGATCACCTATTAACTTTGCTGGGACAGCAGACAATGGTTCAGGCCTGTAATCCCATCTACTCGGGAGGCTGAGGCAGAGGTTGCAGTGAGCCGAGATCATGCCAATCTACTCCAGCCTGGGCTACAGAGCAAGACTCTATCTCAAAAAAAAAAAAAAAACAATTAGAAAAGACAATGGTTCAGACACCTGGACTTATAAAGTAACCACCATACAGGCAAAAGGTGTAAACAGATTATAAAAAATACAAATAGCCAATAAGTACGTAAAAAGATATTCGACCTCACTCATAGTCAAAGAAATGTAAAGCAGAGTGAGTTGCCATTTATCATCATACGGAAAACAAATAAAAGTTGTAATGCCCAGTATTTACCAGATTATTGAGAAATAGACACCTTCATACATTGTTGCTGGGAATGTCAACAGATTCAGGTCTTCCAGAGAGCAATTTAGCAATGTCTGTCAACATTTTGAGTGCAGGTACTCATTCATTCAGCAATTCTACCACTAGGAATTTGCCCTAGGGTTGTGCTGGAAAAATTATGCCAAAATCATATCCAAGGATGTTCACTGCAACCTTGTAATAACAAAAAACTGGAAAGCACTTAGACATCCATCAGCAAGAGACTGGATAAATACATCCATGTAATGGAAAAGTATGCAATCACTGAAATATGAGGTAGGAGTATATATGCCGATAGGGAAAGTTCTTCTAAATATGTTAGGCCAGAAAAAAACCAATATGCAAGGTAATATGATCTCATTTGTATTAGATTAAAAAAGATATACAAGTATATTTAGACTTTTCAGGAAGGATCCTAAACAAGTGGTGCTAGCATTTGGAGAGTGGCGCTGGGAACTGGAGGGAGAAGGTACATTTTGCTTTTTGTTTGACACTTTTCTATATTATTTGAATTTTCTATACCAGCTGAATGTAAGTCTAATTTTAAAAAATGTATTTTGAAAATAAATATTTTGAAAGCAGACAAGGAACATGGAGAGACAAAGAAGAGGGAGAAAAGGAATCCCTTAGATGGGAGATTATGGTTTGACCTGACATAGGACAACCTTGTTTTTTAGCTGCATTAATAAAAGCATTGTGACTAAATCATTTGGTTTTTCTGAAGACCACCAAGAAGCAGCCCGGAAGATGGAGAAGAGATAAGAGACCACAAGACAAGCGGACCAGTAAGAAGATTTTTGCAACAGAGCAGGGCACAAATTTAGGAGGCAATGGTGGGGGTGGAGGGGCAGCTCCAGATAGGAAAATTATTGAAAAGGCAAACTGACAGCCTTCATGCCTGGATGACAAGAATGAGAAAGAATGAGGCAGCCCAGGCATTTGCCTTGGGTGGCTGAGTGGATGGCGATTCTGCCCAAAGGAACATTCAGAAGGAGGGAAAGGGTTTGAGACCAGAAAAGGATGGGGAAGACAATGATGAGTTCAGCTTTGAGAATGATGAGTTGAGGCCGGGTGTGGTGGTTCACGCCTGTAATCCCAGCACTTTGGGAGGCCAAGGTGGGCAGATCACCTGAGGTGGGCAGATCACCTGAGGTCAGGAGTTTGAGACCACCCTGACCAACATGGAGAAATCCCGTCTCTACTAAAAATACAAAATTAGATGGGTGTGATGGCACAGGCCTTTAATCCCAGTTGCTCAGGAGGCTGAGGCAGGAGAATCACTTGAACCCGGGAGGTGGAGGTTGCAGTGAGCTAAGATAGCACCATTGCACTCCAGCCTGGGCAACAAGAGCGAAACTCTGTCTCAAAAAAAAAAGAAAGAAAGAAAACAATGAGTTGAGGAACATGCTGCATGTAAACACATTGAGTAGATCTAAGGATCTAGTGCTCCAAGAATTCTGGGTTGAAGATGGACGAGGTAGATCAGGTGTGGAGCAGTTTGCTTTTGAAGACAGCAATATCAGAGAAAGTGGCAGTTGTCAATATAAGGAAATTGTGTAGACCAAATTAGTGGGACTCTAGAGATCACCTACCCTTAAGGGCTGGGTGGAAGAAGAGGAACTCGGCAGTAAGGTTGAGGAGTGATCAGACCGGGAAGAGGAAAACCAGGAGGGAGTGGGGTCACAGATGACTGTTCTCTGCTCCTGGCTGGACACCGTGGCTGGGTTTTTTAGGCCACTCCTCCCCAGTGCCGATTCTCCTGCTCTTGCCACATCTGCCCACTAAAACCCCCATCTCTGGATTTTCTGTTTATGTTCCTGAAAAAGGCCACTCAGCCACTAAGAATGATTCCACTCCAAATTCATGATTTACACCTCCATGCCAACTGTCAATTTTTTTTCCTTAAACCTCTCCTTGGTGGGCTCTGGCTCTCATTCCCCAGTTATGCTTCACTTCTCCTCTCTCACTTCCACTCTCATCTTTGTGGCCAATCTCCTCTTCCTATTTCAAGGACCAAACAAGGCCCTCAGGAGTGAGTGCCTCTAACATCTCATCCCTCTCTCTATCAATGAGCCTGAAGCCACACTCCTCTTTTTCAAGCAGTCTATTCAGCCTCTGAGGATGAGGTTCAGCTCCTGTTGGACTCTAGTGTCCCTTCAGGAGGCCCCCATGACCCTGTGTCATCGCTGAGCCTGAGATACTTGTTCCTTCTTTTCTGTATTGCTAATAACACATATCATGTATTTCCGTATTACAGCATTTGCTGTGCTGAACTAAAAGTATCTCACTGTCTCCTCCAATAAGCTTGATACCATGCATGATGGCTTTTTCATCCTTAATTTTTTCTTATTGATATATAGCATATCCATGCAGGAAAATGTACATATTGAGAGTATATAGATCACAGAATTTTCACAAACTAGCGCACCTCATACAACCAGCATCCAGACCAAGCATGGCGGCACCTCAGAGCTCTTTTTTCCTTTTGTTTTTTTTGAGACAGAGTCTCACTCTGTTGCCCAGGCTAGAGTGCAGTGGCGCAATCTTGGCTCACTGCAACCTCTGCCTCCTGGGTTCAAGCAATTCTCCAGCCTGAGCTTCCTGAGTAGCTGGGATTACAGGTGGCTGCGACCATGCCCAGCTAATTTTTAAATTTTTAGTAGAGACGAGGTTTCACCATGTTGGCCAGGCTGGTCTTGAACTCCTGACCTCAGGTGATCCACCCGCCTCAGCCTCCCAAAGTGCTGGGATTACAGGCGTGAGCCACTGTGCCCAGCCTACACTTTTTATTTCCCTCCCCAAGAAGATCAGATTAAACTAATCTAATTAATAGATTGGTTTTTGCTGTTTTATAATTTTAAAAAATGGACCCAAAATAGTATTTTTTTGTGTGTCTGGCTTTTTTTTAATCAACATCATATCTGCTAGATTGATTCATATTGTTGAATGCAGTTATAGACAGTTCATGACCACTGCCATATATCATATATATATATATATATATACACATATTTATTTATTTATTTATGTATTTATGTTGAGACAGAGTTTCATTGTGTCACTCAGGCTGGAGTGCAATGGTGTAATCCCAGCCTTGATCTCCCGGACTCAAGTGATCCTCCCACCTCAGTCTTCCAAATAACGGACTATAGGTGTATGCCCCCATGCCTGGCTGATTTTTGTATTTTTCTGTAGAGATGAGGTCTTGCCATGTTGCCTAGGCTAGTCTTGAACTCCAGGGTTCAAGCGATCTGCCAGCCTCAGCCTTCCAAAGGGTTAGCCACCACGCCCAGCCAAGAATGACTTTTTAACATGAACTTCCTGGTGAAACTATGATCACATACCTCATGGCTGCAGACAGAAGGGGCAGGTAGGGCTGCCTACCCTACTCCCCTCCCGATGGAACTGCCTTCTTTCCTGAAAGCAGTCTCCTGTATCCTCTGTGGGCCCCTTCACAGCAGGCAAATTACAAATTTCTGTCAGGAGCTTCCTTCCAGTTCTCTTCCCTCACTCTGGGACCCTCTCCTCTCCACCCCAGGATGTCTGTCCAGCATTGCTGTCTCCTTCTAATGTCTCAGCACCTTGGCCTCCTTGGAAAATGACTCTGGTGGGGGTGGGATGGGGGGAAGGGTAGCCACAGCAGATCTGCCCCTCTTCGGGTAGCCAAGGGTCCTTTTGGATCATCCTAAAGTTTGTGTTTTGTCTATGTTTAGACAAAAACTGTGAGGTGGGAGCAATGACATTTGCAGAGTGCCCTGTAGGGGAGGAAATGTAGGAGAAATCCTTCACTAGCTCTGTCTGTCCAATTTGTAACTTTAGATTTCAGAAAGATGAAAAGCCCAGACAAATAAATCTGGGTTGCTGAATGCAAAAGAAAGGTGTTTGTTGGGAGAAGCAAAGAGCTGCCAACCTTGCAGAGTACACTGTGCTGCTGGTCGTGGCACAAGATGCTTTATCTCTCCATCGGCGCCTGAGGCCTAAGCTTGGTGGCTGCAAATCACAAAAAAAGGCCGTGGCTGAGCTAACCTAGCAGGCTGTGGAGTGCTGGGCCTGCTGCCTCCCCACCCCTCTGCCCTGCCCCGCTCTCTCTGCTCCATTTCCTGCCTCAGAACCCTGCTCTCTTCTCTTGTCTCTTTGGCTTCTCTAATTATCTATTTATTTTTCTGGAAGAGGGCTAGAGGGAATCTAAGGGTTAGGGAGCTGCACAACTTACGGGCAGATCCCGGAAGCCTGGCTCTCCTCCACTCCAGCAGCCAAAATTCAGGTCTTTTATTTCTTTTCCTGTGCTGGACAGAGCCAAACACACACTAACAGTGTTAACACGATAAATATCACCAGTCCTGACCTTTCTCTCTGGGTCCTGGAGGCTTGCTGACTCCCAAGCTCTGACTTGCTTGTGCTTAAAGTGGATTAGCACTTACCGTTGGCTGCAGGGCCCCGCACTGGGGTTTGATGGGAATCAAAATAGAGATTACCTTATTTGACTTAAAAAAATTTTCCACTTGTAAGATAGAATTCCCCAGAGAAATCCACTGGGGCTTATACATATACAACTTTAAATTGGATTTTAAAAATAGTTTGCCAGCTGTTTGCTAGGTCGTGCTTTAGGTTCCTGTGCCTGATTGATGTTGAGTCCTTTTGGGAAACAAGGCCAGGAGGGGACTGGGGGGCTGCCAAGGCTGCAGGGTCCTGAATGCCTGGGGACTTTCCCAGGAGCCCTGGCAGCTGTTGCCAGGGCCTTTAGAAGCCCTCAGATTGCTGGCACCAAGGTCTGCATCTCACCCAGAGAAAATGACCACAGAGCTCAAACCACCTCCCCCAGACCTTGCCTCATCCCTGCATTGCCCTTCTCAGCCAAGGTCCAAAAGAAAAGAAACGAAGGAGAGGACTGTTCTCAGCTGGCTGGATCTTTCACAGTCTGTGTGGCTAAATATTTATTTTAGCTCTTTGTATGACCTTCAGGTGACCGGTCCTCTGCCTGATCTTTCATCCATCCCCCTCCTCTATTCCTGTCTGATTGCTGTTCATAGCTTAGGTCTCAGTCAGAGTGTCACCTTCTCAGGGAAGCATGAGGGGCAGCAGAGTGTGGTAGTCAGGAACACCAGTGTGCCAGGCTTTGAATCCTGGCTCAGCACTTACAAGCTGTGTGACCTTAATGGATGATCACTCAACCCCTCTGTGCCTGTCAATTTCCTCTTCTGTGAAATGGGGATCATGATAGCACCTACCTCATTAGGGTTGTTGCAAGGTGAGGATCCAGTGAATTCCTACATGTTGTATGGAATATGTAAAATGCTTAGAACGTGACCTGCCATGCAACAAACATGTGCTTTTATTACTCTCTAAAGCAGGGGATTCCCAATCCTCCACTCCAGTACTGGTCTGTGGCCTATTAGGAACTAGGCTGCACAGTAGGAGATGAGCATGGGCCAGCGAGGGAAGCTTCATCTGTATTTACAGCTGCTCCCCATGCCTTGCATTGCCACCTGAATTCTGCTTTCTGTCAGCTCAGCAGCAGCACTGTATTTTCATAGGAGCTCAAACTCTATTGTGAACTGAGCACATGAGGGATCCAGGTTGTGTGCTCCTTATGAGAATCTAATGCCTGATGATCTGTCACTGTTTACTATCACCCCCAGACGGGACCTTCCAGTTGCAAGAAAATAAGCTCAGGGGTCCCACTGATTCTACATTATGGTGAGTTGTATATTATTTCGTTATGTATTACAATGTAATAATGAGAGAAATAGAGTGGACAATAGTGTAAAGTGCTTGAATCATCCTGAAACCATCCCCCTTACCAACCCGTCTATGGAAAAATTGTCTTCCACAAAACTGGACCCTGGTGCCAAAAAGTTAAGGGACCACTGCTCTAAAGTATGGATTCTGGTGGGAGTAGTGGCTCACACCTGTAATCCGAGCACTTTGGAGGGCCAAGGTGTGATTGCTTGAGTCCAGGAGTCGGAGACCAGCCTGGGCAATACAGAAAGACCCCATCTGTAAAAAAAATAAAATAAAATAAATAAATGAAGTACATTTCCCAAGGCCTGATGGCCTGTGGCTGCCCTGTGCTCCCCCAGCCACCAGTGCTTTTGCTGTGCAGCATCTGTCCTTGTTTATTGCTTAATTATCTGCCTCCTAGGTGGCCCTCCACCGTCCAACCCTCACACCTCAAACTGTGCCTCGTTTATGAGATGCCGAAGAAGTATTTGTGACTACAATAATAAACGAATTTGTTTTTTTTGAGATGCAGTCTCGCTCTGTTGCCCAGACTGGAGTGCCAGTGGCATGATCTCGGCTGACTGCAACCTCCGTCTCCTGGGTTCAAGCAATTCTCTTGCCTCAGCCTCCTGAGTAGCTAGGATTACAGGCGCACACCACTGCACCCAGCTAAGTTTTGCATTTTTAATAGAGATGGGGTTTCACCGTGTTGGCCAGGCTGGTCTTGAACTCCTATCCTCAGGCAATCCACCCACCTCAGCCTCCCAAAGTGCTGGGATTACAGGCATGAGCCACCATGCCTGACCTAAATGAAACATTTAAAAAAATTGCTAGGCCAGGCACTGTGGTTCACACCTGTAATCCCAGCACTTTGGGTGACCGAGGTGGGTGGATCATGAGGTCAGGAGTTCGAGACTGGCCTGGCCAACATGGTGAAACCCCAGCTCTAAAAATACAAAAATTACCTGGACACAGTGGTGCGTGCCTGTAGTCTGAGCTACTCAGGAGGCTGAGACAGGAGAATCACTTGAACCCGGGAGGCAGAGATTGCAGTGGGCCAAGATCTCACCACTGCACTCCAGCCTGGGCAACAGAGTGAGACTCCATCTCAAAAAAAAAATTGGTAAAAGATAAATGTGATCCAGAAGACAGAGAAACAGGCACTTGGGTCATTTTTCTCCATCTATATTTGCTCTATTTGTAAACTTGGTCTTTTTGTTTTGTTTGTCTGAGTGTTAAACAGAGAGTTGATGAGTTTTGAGTTCTGGGATTAGGATGATAATGTTTTGTAATTATATTTTTTTGCAGGAGATCTCTGCCACATCTAGTTTTTCAAAATTTAATTAAATATTAAATGCTTACAAGAGAATAGATCACATGAGTAGAGTATAAAAAATGGACACCCAACTACCCACACCCGGTTTAAGACAAAGATTACAACCAACACCATTAAAGCCCTTTTGCGTCCCCTTCCCCATTCCAGCGCCTCCTAAATTTTGTTAATTATCTTGCTTCTCTTCATAATTTTTACCTCCAAAATATGCATCTGTAAACAATATGCTGGTTTTGCATGCTCTTGAACATTACATAAAATAAATCATGCTGCATATATTCTTCAGTTTGCTATTCTCACCTTTCCACATGATGTATGTGACATCTCTTTGCTGCAGCTGTAACTGCCTAATATTCCACTGTATGACTATTCTGCTGTTTTCTTCTCTTTTCTCCTATCAATGGACATTTGGGAGACAGGGTCTTGCTCTGTCATTCAGGCTGGAGTGTGGTGGCGGGATCAAAACTCATTGCAACCTCTGACTCCCAGGCTCAAGCGATCCTCCCACCTTAGTCTCCCACACAGCTGGGACCATAGATGTGTGCCACCATGCCTGGCTAATTTTTTTTTTCTAGACACAGGGTTTCGACATGTTGCCCAGGCTAGTCTCAAACTCCTGGACTCAAGTGATCTACTTTGGCCTCCTAAAGTACTGAGATTACAGCTGTGAGCCACCATACCTGGCCTTACAATTTTTTCCTATTACTGGCAAGGGCTGCTACAAACATTTTTGTGTATGACTACTGGGGTCCAGGGTCAAGAGTTTCTCTGGGGATATTTGTGGGTCCTAAGGTTTATATATTGTTAGCTTATCTTTATGATGTTTGATTGATTTTCTGGAGGAGTTCTCCATCTTCCCATGTAGTCCCAAGCCTCAGGCTCTGCTGCATTCTTTGGGGTCTATCAGACCTGTTGGAAAAGGGCTTTGAGGCAAGGCCAAGGAGAAGCCTGTCAGCTCATACCACAGTGGCCCCACTTCTGGGAGCAAAAGGTGACAGCTTGGCTGAGGTGACTCGGGAGATCTCCTCTGTGATATTCTCTCCATCTCATAGGCACCACTCACTCAGAGCCATACAGGCAAGAGCAAACTCGGCTGACTCAACGCCAAAAATCCCAGTGAAAATCAAACAGGTATCTAGAGACAAGCGGTGTTTTCGACTAATCCGCTTATTTTCTTTTCAAGCTAATAAAAGTTTTAATATTTCCTCAACTAAGTGAAAGTAGAATTTAAAAAAATTAATTTCCTTGTTATAGCTTGCCTTTAAAAATCATTGTTTTAGGCCGGTGGGGGGCAAGGTAGCTCATGCCTGTAATCCCAGCACTTTGGGAGGCCAAGGTGGGTGGATCACCTGAGGTCAGGAGTTCAAGACCAGCCTGACCATCATGGTGAAACCCCATCTTTAAAAAAAAAAATTAATTGTTTTGTCTGGGCACAGTGGCTCATGCCTGTAATTTCAGCACTTTGGAAGGCCGAGGTGGGAGGATCACTTGAACCCAGGATCTTGAGACCAGTCTGGACAACATAGTGAGACACCCCATCTCAATTTTTTGTTTGCTTGTTTGTTTTTTTGTTTTTTAAAAAAAGACAGGGTTTCAACACCTTGGCCGCGTTGGTCTTGAACTCCTGACCTCGTGATCCACCCACTTCAGCCTCCCAATATGCTGGGATGACAGGCGTGAGCCCCCGTGCCCAGCTGTTTTTTGTTTTTTAAGATAGAGTTTCCCTCTTGTTGCCCAGGCTGGAGTGCAATGACACTACCTTGGCTCACTGCAACGTCCACCTCCCAGGTTCAAGCGATTCTCCTGCCTCAGCCTCCTGAGTAGCTGAAATTACAGGTGCCTCCATCATGCCTGGCTAATTTTTGTATTTTTAGGAGAGACAGGGTTCCACCATGTTGGGCAGGCTGGTCTTGAACTCCTGACCTCAGGTGATCCGCCCACCTCAGCCTTCAAAGTGCTAGAATTATAGGTGTGAGCCACTGTGCCTGGCCCCGTCTCAATTTTTTTTTTTTTAAATCATTGTTTAGCTGGGCTTGGTGGCTCTTGCCTTGTAATCCCAGCTACTTGGGAGGCTGAGGAGGGAAAATTGCTGGAACCTGGGACGTGGAGGTTGCATCGAGCCAAGATTGTGTCACTGCACTCCAGGCTGGGAGACAGAGTGACATTCTGTTTCAAAAAAAAAAAAAAGTCATTGTTTTAAAATTCAAAATTGTCTTGATTGTAGTAGGCTTTCAATAAATATTAAACTTTCTTGAGCATTTTGTTACTTCAGTCAGTAGGATTGTTCAGGAATCTATTTGCTGAAGACAAAAGTAGAAATCCTTTCTTCTATTTTTTCTACTCTGTGCAATGGTTTTACATTGTCTTTATAATAATTTAAAAGAAGGATAGAACAGTGATAACCAATGAATGAATCCCTATGGCTTGTCGTAACTTTCTCCTGGAAACGGACCTATTTTTTCACTGGCAGCTCGATAGGGTGTCCTGGTGAACTTTTCTGTCCAGAAAGGAGCTCAAAGTTTATTGGCCACTCATATATCCTTTTGAGAAGGCACATTATCCCTTAAGAAAATGATCCTCCAGAAATTGTAATTGAGACAATTTGTAAGCAAAACCTCTTTTTAAAATCAGTAAGTTAGGCCAAATGTGGTGGCTCATGCCTGTAATCCCAGTACTTTGGGAGGCCAAAGCAGATGGATCACTTGAGGTCAAGAATTCAAGACCAGCCTGGCAACATGACAAAACCCCATCTCTACTAATGCAAAAATTAGTCGGGGGTGTTGGTGCATGTCTGTAATTCCAGCTACTCAGGAGGCTAAGGCACAAGAACCACTTGAACCTGGGACAGGGAGGTTGCAGTGAGCCGAGATCACACCACCGTATTCCAGCCTAGGTGACAGAGCAAGACTCTGTCTTAAAAACAAACAAAAAACCCCAAAAAACAGTAACTTATAGAAATAAGCCAATATTATGCAGAAACCTAGTTTACACCTTGCCTAGGCTGAAATCTTAGTCACCTATGGGCCACTAGCAGATTCTTTTTCTCCTGTCATATGCAGTCATAAAATCTTGCCAATTCATCTTTTCTGATGTTTCTCCTGCCCATTCCTTCATTGTTTTGGGGCCTTTTTTCACGTCATTCCTATACCACAAGGGGTTGAAACTTAAAGTTTCTCTGTCTGAGTTCCTCCCCATTCTAACTCACCACTCCTGGATTAATCTTTAAAAAATAAAAACTAGGCTGGGTGAGGTGCTCATGTCTGTAATCCCAGTACTTTGGGAGGCTGAGGTGGGTGGATCACCTGAGGCCAGGAGTTCAAGACCAGCCTGGACAACATGGCGAAACCCCATCTCTACTAAAAATACAAAAATTAGCCGTGTGTGGTCGTGCGTGCCTGTTATCCCAGCTACTCCAGAGGCTGAGGCAGGAGAATCGATTAAAAACCCTGGGGGCGGAGGTTGCAGTGAGCTGAGATTGAGCCACTAAGCTGAGATTGAGCCACTACGCTCCAGCTTGGACAATAGAGCAAGACTCCATCTTAGAAAAATAAAAACTAAAACAATAACAACAACAAAAACCCACATCCAAAAACTGTTTTTCCCATTATACCTTGCTTCTTCTCCACTCCCAAACTCATTGGCTTCCATAGAGTAAAATTCAGAACCTTTAGTCAAGGCACATAAATCTCTCCCCAAACTCCTTTGACTCCTATGGCCATCTCTACAGAAGCCCGCACAAACACACCCCATTTAAAGCACAGTTTAGGACTCAGGATCCCTGAAGCTGGCCAAAGACTGTGGGTTCCAAGTGCTTGCTCTGTGATAAGGCTCTGCCTTCCAGGTTATCACCCACTTTTTGCATCCTTAGCCCCGCAACACATCACGTTCTTTAGACATATCCAGCCTGTCTTGGCCTCTACAGCTTTACTTTCTTTTTGTTTCTTTTTTTTTTTTTAGATGGAGTCTCTGTCTCTGTTGCCCAGGCTGGAGAGCATCCACATGGTTTTGGCTCACTGTAACCACTGCCTCCCGGGTTGAAGAGATTCTTTTGCCTCAGCCTTCTGAGTAGCTGGGATTACAGGTGTGTGTCACCATGCCCTGCTAATTTTTGTATTTATTTTTATTTTTATTTATTATTTGTTTATTTATTTATTTTTAAAAGCCTACAGCACCCAGTATTCCCAGGCAGTCTCCCATCCAAGTACTAACCAGGCCTGACCCTGCTTAACTTCTGAGATCAGACGAGATTGGGCGCATTCAGGGTGGCATGGCTGTAGACTAATTTTTGTATTTTTAGTAAAGACAAGGTTTCTCCATGTTGGCCAGGCTGGTCTCGAACTTCTGACCTCAGGTTATCTGCCCACCTCAGCCTCCCAAAGTGCTGGGATTACAGAGGTGAGCCACCGTGCCCAGCCGTAGCTTCACTTTGGGCTTCTCCCTGCCCAGAACCTACCACTTTGCTTTTTCCACGTCCCATCCATCCTTCAGGGCCACATCTCTTCTAAACCTTCTCTGACTACCTTGGCCTTTGAGCATCTCCTCTTCCTCTAGATTTCGGTCCTGGCTCAGAAAATACAGGTCTTTCTGTACAGCGGCCCAACTGGATTGCAAACCCCCGGAGGGCAGGGATGATGGTGATCAGGTGGAGCAGGCCCTTCCGCATCTTCTTTGCCCGTAAGAGTTGCCTTTCAGGACGTGATGGTGAACATGATCATGCAGGAAAAATAAATAAATGAAAAACAAACATTAATACAAGAATCATTCTGTCTTTTTCCTATCAGATTAGGACCTCCTTCTGGCTCCCCTGATCCCAATCTGCTACAAAATATCCACTATAACTCCTTTATCCTGTCCTGTGTAACATAACAAAGCTAAATTCTAGAGAATAGAGAAGTTGAAAAAGCAAACTAATACGTTTCTTTTAATGACTCAGATAGCCCAGGAAATGTAAACAAACAACTTGGATCTGAGACAAAAGGTCGTCGGCTGCTGAAGGAGAGGATCCGGGTGCTTTCGAGGCTGTGCAGGAAGGAATAAAACCTGTGCCATGGACAGCCAGATAGGCTCCTGCTGCCAAACCAAGTCTGCAGGGTGAGTTGATAAAGGAACACTAATTCCTAAAGAAACTAAGGGTGCCAGATCGGACCTCTGTCACCATCTCTGAAATACCAATGGGTTAATATTACATAAGCAGGATTTTTTTTTAGAAAATGCATATACATACATATATATGTCTATACTTTTTTTTAAATTTTGTAGCTGAAGTGTGAGGAGTGGGAATCTGTGGTTGTGAATCCACAGGGTGGTGAGCAGAGTCCCCATCTGATTTGGAACCTGTAGTGCCATGACAGTCACCTCACAATCACACAAGCTTCTTGTTCTGAAGGGTAGATAAACTTTGTTTAAAGGGAGAGCGTTGCTTGATTTTACACCTTTGTTTAAAAATGTGATAAAGGGAGAACCAATATCATTCTGGGAAGGACCTTTCTGCGAGAGGAGTAAAACCACCCATCCTAATTCACAGGTTACCCTGCAAGTGTCTAGTTGTCTTTAAAGGAGTGAAAAAAGTCTGCTTGGTGTTTTAATTATTTTTTTTTCCTGCATTCTTATCACCTCATCCTGCCTATCTCTGCAAAACCTATTTTCCTTTTTTTGTGGGTGGGGATTGGAGTCTGGCTCTGTTGCCCTGGCTGGAGTGCAGTGGCACAATCTTGGGCCACTGCAACCTCCGCCTCCCAGGTTCGAGCAATTCTCCTGCCTCAGCCTCCCAAGTAGCTGGGACTACAGGCATGCACCACCACTCTTGGCTAACTTTTGTATTTTTAGTGGAGACAGGGTTTCATCACGTTGGCCAGGCTGGTCTTGAACTCCTGACCTCAGAGGATCCAACCGCCTCGGCTTCCCCAAGGTGCTGGGATTACAGGCGTGAGCCATTGCGCCGGGCCTCACCTTGGGATTGTTTTGCTAAAAACGTGCAGTAGTCTTCTATTTCTTAATGCATTGGATGGAAACTTTATCAAGCTTGACTTTGAAGACCTGGGCAGCCCAACCCAGTCCTACCTTCCTAGAGTCATTTGCCCTTCCCCACAGCCAGCCACTTCCCTGCACAGGTACCATGTCCGATCTCAGACCCAGGCTCCTCCTAGCAGCCTGAAAAGCTCTTTGTGTGAACTGCACTAATTTTCCTCATGTTACACTGAGCTTCCTAGCTAAAGAGTAAAGTCCTTGAAGGCAAGGACTTTGTCTTACTCACCCTTGAGCTCACTTCTGTGTCTGGACCATAGCCAACATAGAATGGCAAAAATCTCTTAAATGCTAGGTCAGTTTGGGCATGGTGGCTCATGCCTGTAATCCCAGCACTTTGGGAGGTCGAGGCAGGTGGATCACCTGAGGTCAGGAGTTTGAGACCAGCCTGACCAACAGGGTAAAACCTCATCTCTACTAAAAATACAAAAATTAGCCAGATGTGGTAGTACCCACCAGTAGTCCCAGCTACTCAGGAGGCTGAGGCAGGAGAATCACTTTAACCTGGGAGGTGGAGGTTGTAGTGAGCAGAGATCGCAACACTGCACTCCAGTCTGGGCAACAGAGTGAGACTCCATCTCAAAAAAAAAATTGCTAGGTCAGTCGGGACTTCTGGCCCTCCTTCTGCCTGGTCCCCTCACTGTCTTCCTCAAAGACTTAGGGCCGTTCCCCTGTGAATCTCAAATCAGGGCAGCCCTCAGGGCCTCCTCTCCATATCTTAATCAGATAAGAATAATCAGAGATGACAGTATTTAAAGAAGCCTTGGGGGAACAATTACAAATAGCCCAATTTCTGTTACAAAGGACTTTCACTTTGCTCTAATATTTAAGTGAGAGATTCTCACCCAAATACAGACTTGATAAAAAACATTAGAGAGATTAAATGCTTTGCATAAGGTCACACAGAATGTGTCAAAACTTGCACTTAAAGTGAGGACCTATCTTTTAAATCTAGCAATATCTTTTTTCTAGCACCATATCTTGGTAGCCAATGATGATAACAAAACGGTTTTTATTTTTCCAAAATGAAAAATATGCTGTCTTTATTTAGAGTTTCTCTAATAAAATACAAATCATTACTACCCTGCTTGGTACAAAATATTAAAAATGTTTTTATCTTAACTGTCTTATCTGCCTGAGTTTGGGATAGATTTTAGGATTTAATATTATTGGGTCACGTAATATGATTATGTTTATCAGCGTGAAATCCAGTTTAGCCTTTTGGGTACTCAATAAAAATGTTTGTAAATTTTAGAAAAACTGCTCCAAGTTCATATCTGAGCAATTGCATATTGGCAACAGCATCTTGATATGAAAGACAACTTGTTATTTTTAGGCATTCTGGAATTGTAAAACTTAGAAAGCACATTACCTTTTTTTAAAAAAAAAAAAAAAAAAAAGAACACTATGTTTGTTTAGTGCTTTATATCGTTATAATCCTTATGAAAGCCCCCTGAAGCAAGTGTGTAAGAACTGGCATTGTAAAGATGAAGAAATCTGGCCAGGCATGGTGGCTTATGCCTGTAATCCCAGCACTTTGGGAGGCCAAGGTGGGCAGATCACTCGAGGTCAGCAGTTCGCGAGCAGCCTGGCCTACAAGGTGAAACCCTGTAAAAATGCAAAAATTAGCCGGGCAGGGTGGTGGGCGCCTGTAGTCCCAGCTACTGGGGCGGCTGAGACAGGAGAATCACTTGAACCCAGGAGGTGGAGGTTGCAGTGAGTGGAGGTTGTGCCACTGCACTCCAGCCTGGGCGACAGAGCGAGACTCCGTCTCAAAAAACAAAAATAGAAAGAGAGAGAGGAGAGGAGAAGGAAGGAAGGAAGGAAGGAAGGAAGGAAGGAAGGAAGGAAGGAGAGAAAGATGAAGAAACCAAAGCCATGGGGCCTAAGTGGTGTGACCAAGGTTACTGGATTCATTGGTGGCTGCATCAGTCAGGATCCTGGCAAGAAACAGAGGGCATACTCCAGTTGGGTAATTTCAGTACCATCTAATAAAATGACTCTTTACAAAAGTAGAGGCAGGGCGCATGGAGGCCACAGGGTTGATGTGTTATTGTGGGGAGCTACATAGGCCTGCCACGGAGGGAGGAAGGAGGGACAGGTCACCAGAACTGGTGAGGCCTGCAGTCAGAGACCTCCTAGGTCTAAGAACTCAGGATAATTAACACCCAACCCCTCTATCCTGCCTCTCTCTGATCCCCTAAAGGAGACCCTCCTTGGCCTTATTGGAACCCAGAGGAGAAGGGAGCCTATTGAGGTTTCTGCAGAGGTCAGCCTCCTGGGCACTGAACAGAGTAGGGAGTGGCTCCTGGGTGGAGTCGGCAATAGGATATCCAGCACAGAGGTGAATCCATGAGTAAATCTCAGACTTCCTTTAAAAAAATAGTAGTAGGCCAGGCGTGGAGGCTCACACCTATAATCCCAGCACTTTGGGAGGCCAAGGCAGGCAGATCACCTGAGGTCCGGAGTTTGAGACCAGCCTGGCCAACATATAGTGAAAGCCTATCTCTTCTAAAAACTACAAAATTTAGCTGGGTGTGGTAGCACACACCTGCAGTCCCAGCTACCTGGGAAACTGGGGGTGGAGAATCACTTGAACTCAGAAGGCAGAGGTTGCAGTGAGCAAAGATCGCACCACGCTACTCTAGCCTAGGTGACAGAGCAAGACTCCATCTCTCAAAAACAAAACAAAACAAAACAAAAAATTTTTTTTTAAGACAGAGTTTCACTCTTGTTGCCCAGGCTGGAGTGCAGTGGCACGATATCAGCTCACCACAACCTCTGCCTCCCGGGTTTAAGTGATTCTCCTGCTTCAGCCTCCCGAGTAGCTGTGATTACAGGTGCGTGCAACCACACCAGCTAATTTTGTGTTTTTAGTAGAAACAGGGTTTCTCCATGTTGGATAGGCTGGTCTGGAACTCCTGAACTCAGGTAATCCACCCGCCTCAGCCTCCCAAAGTGCTGGGATTACAGGTGTGAGCCACCGTGCCCAGCCAACAAAAAAATTTTTTAAAAGAAAATAATAATAATAATAGGCTGGGTGCCATGGTTCATCCCTGTAGTCCCAGCACTTCGAAAGGCTGAGGCGTACAGATCACGTGAGGCCAGGAGTTTCAAGACCAGCATGGCCAACATAGTGTCTTTACTAAAAGTACAAAAATTAGCTAGGCATGGTGGCACATGCCTGTAATCCCAGCTACTGAGGAGGCTGAGGCATGAGAGTTGCTCGAACCTGGGGACAGAGGCTGAAGTGAGCCATGATGGAGCCACGGCACTCCAGCCTGGGTAATAGAGCCAGACTCAGTCTCAAAGTAATAATAATAATAATAATAATAATAATAAAAGGTAACTATATGAGGTGATGGATATGTTAATGGTTTTGAATGTGGTGATTGTTTCACAATGTATACCTATATCAAAACATTAAGTTGGACTGGCGTGGTGGCTCATGACTGTAATGCCAGCACTTTGGGAGACTGAGGTGGGAGGATCGCCTAAGCCCAGGAGTTCAAGACCAGCCTGGGCAACATAGTGAGATGTCATCCTTACAAAAAATAAAAAATTAGCCAGGTGTGTAGCATGCACCTGTAGTCCTAACTACTCGGGAGGCTGAGGCAGGAGGATCACTTTAGCCTGGGATGTGGAGGTTGCAGTGAGCTGAGATTGTGCCACTGCCTTCAGCCTGGGCAGCAGAGCAAGACCCTGTCTCTAAAAAAACAAACAATCCCCCCCCCAAAAAATTAAGTTGTACCCCTTAAATATATACAGTTTTTATTTGCCAGTTATACTGAAACAAAGCTGAAAAAAACCTGATCTCTGACTTCTTGTCTCTCAATCCTGTGCTCTTTCCACAACACTGCAGCTGAGACATACTGAGTCTTAGCAGAGAATTTCAGAGAAGGTCTCTCTAGGACCACCCTTAGGCCCATAACATCCCTCAACATTAAATTTTAAGCTTGTTTTCTAAAAGCGTTCCTGTGAGTATTAGCCTCTATGGAAGGATCCCATGGGATCCTTTTTTGACAGCAATCCTTTGAGAGCTATAAATCAGACTGGGTCAGCAGTGGCCTGTGGCGCTAGGCCAAAATGGCAGGGCTGGCAGGTTGAGAAAGGACCCCTGAAATCATCGCTGGTTCTTGGCCATCACATCTTGGCAGAGATGCCCAGAGCCTTTCATGGAGCTATAGTGGGCAATAGCCTCAAGGCTGGCAAAGTTTCAAGAAGAAAAGAATCCATTTTACTATCTTTTGCATCTGGCAATTAAAGGATCTTGAAGAAAAGACTTCATCTCACAGCACTGTTGATAACTCTGCAGCATGCACTTGGCTACCCTGGCTTTATTTTCATGTAATGCCTCTGGCATGAGGCTCCAGGTTTTATGGAAAGTAAACATCTAGAGGGTGTTGGAGCTTTCTACCTTGGATACCTTCTTTATTCACCTTTATCCTTGGTTCTCTGGGGGCGAAAGTCATAAAAAAGTTTAATGACAGTGACCTCTTCCAAACCCAAGAGCTATGAGAGCAGTGTAATGAGAAATGCAAAGCCCAATGTTCTCATGGAACACAAATTCACCCAAAGGTCATAGAGAAAGAATTCTCAGTTCCTGTTCTAGCAGAATTATTTCCGGAGAAACGAAACCACGGTCACATGCAGCTCTTATGGTCTGAGTGGTCACATTCCTGAAAGAAGCATAACTACTAAAATCTAAGGTTAATAAATTGACTCCCCCAATTCTCCACCCAAATAAGGCCCTTTGCACTGTGCATTTTCCCCCACCACTGGGGAAGGTTTTTCTAAACTCCACTCATAAGCAGTTTCCCTGGTACCACTGGAATTGATCAAAGAGGCACAGAGTTAAACCAATGGATTCTAATGAAAATGGCTCTAGCACAGTGGCCCCACGCTATTTCTGTCTCAGGAACTTTGAACTTGCTGGTTCCTCTGTTTGGACCACTCTTTCCCCAGATTGCTGTATGGCTCATTCCCTCACCTCCTTCAGGTCTTTACTGAAGCAACTCATATGTTGCTTTCTCAGACTTTCCCTGGCCACACTGACCACCCTGTATAAAATTGATGCTTCACTCCGGTACCCCATCCCTTGTCCTGGATTTATTCTTTTATTTTATTTTATTTTTAAAATTTTAGATGGAGTCTCACTCTGTCTCCCAGGCTGGAGTGCAGTGGTGTGATCTCGGCTCATTGTACCCTCTGCCTCCCAGGTTCAAGTGATTCTTCTGCCTCAACCTCCCTAGTAGCTGGGGCTACAGGCTTGCACCACCATGCCTGGATAATTTTTGTATTTTCAGTAGAGACGGGGTTTCACCATATTGGCCAGGCTGGTCTTGAACTCCTGACCTCATGATCCACCCACCTCGGCCTCCCAAAGTGCTGGTATTACAGGTGGGAGCCACTGCCCCCAGCCAATTTATTCATTTTTTTTTCTCATAACACTTACACCATCTAACCTACTCCCTCTTCCATTATTTTATTTACTTATTTCACTGTGGTAAAATATACACCACACAAAAATTACCATTTTAATAGTTTGTAAGTGTTCAGTTCAGTGGCATTAAGGACATTCACACTGTTGTGCAACCATCACACTATCCATCTCCAGACCTTTTGCATCTTCCTCAGATGTTAAAGCTCTGTACTCTTTGAACACCACCTCCCCATTCCCCACTCCCCCCAGCTCTGGGTAACCAACATTCTACTTTCTGTCTCTATGAATTTGACTACACTAGGTGCCTCATGTAAGTGTAATCCTACAATCTTTGTCCTTTCATGTCTGGTTTATTTCACTTAGCACAATGTCTTCAAGGGTTGATCCATGTGGTAGCCTGTGTCAGAATTTTGTTCCATTTTTTGTTTTGTTTTGTTTTGTTCTGGTTTGGTTTTTGAGATGGAGTTTTGCTCTTGTTGCCCAGGCTGGAGTGCAATGGCATGATCTCGGCTCACTGCAACCTTCACCTCCTGGGTTCAAGCGATTCTCCTGCCTCAGCCTTCCGACTAGCTAGGATTACAGGTATGCACCACCACACCTGGCTAATTTTTTGTATTTTGAGTAGAGATGGGGTTTCTCCATGTTAATCAGGCTGGGCTCGAACTCCCAACCTCAGGTGATCCACCCGCCTCAGCCTCCCAAAGTGCTGGGATTACAGGAGGTTGAGCCACCGCACCTGGCCTCCTTTTTTTTTTTTTTTTTTTTTTTTGAGAGAGTCTCACTCCATCACCCATTCTGGAATGCAGTAGCGTGATCTTGGCTCACTGCAACCTCTGCCTCCCAGGTTCAAGCAATTGTCCTGTCTCAGCCTCCTGAGTAGCTGGGACTACAGGTGCATGTCACCACACCTGGCTAATTTTGTATTTTTAGTAGACATGAGGTTTCATCATGTTGGTGAGGCTGGTCTCGAACTCCTGACCTCAGATGATCCACCTGCCTCAGCCTCCCAAAGTGCTGGGATTATAGGCATGAGCCACCGAGCCCAGCCAGAATTTTGTTTCTTTTTAAGACTTAATAGCTAGGTGCAGTGGCTCACACCTATGATCCCAGCACTCTGGGAGACAGAGGCAGGTGGATCACCTGAGGTCAGGAGTTCGAGACCAGCCTGGCCAACAAGGTGAAACCCCGACTCTACTGAAAATACAAAATTAGCCAGGCGTGATGGTGCACACCTATAAACCCAGCTACTCAGGAGGCTGAGGCAGGAGAATTGCTTGAACCCTGGAGGCAGAGGTTGCAGTGAGCAGAGATCATTCCATTGCATACCAGCCTGGGCAACAAGAGCGAAACTCGTCTCAAAAACAAGAAAAAAGACTGAATAACATTGCACGGTATGTATGTACCATATTTTGTTTATTCATTCACCCATCAAAGGACACTTGAGTTGCTTCCACTTTTTGGCTATTGTGAATAATGCTGCTAAGAACATGAGTGTACAAATATCTCTTCAAGTCCCCGCTTTCGATTCTTTTGTGTATATACCCAGAAGTGAAATTGCTGGTTCAAATAGTAATTCTATGTTTAATTTTTTGAGGAACATACTATTTTCCACAATGGCTGCATCATTTTACATTCCTACCAGCCCCTCTAACCAACTTTTTTTTTTTTTTAATTAGAGATGGGGTTTCACCATGTTGGCCAGGATGGTCTCGATCTCTTGACCTCGTGATCCGCCCACCTTGGCCTCCCAAAGTGCTGGGATTACAGGCGTGAGTCACCGCGCCCAGCCTAACCTGCTTTTACTTATATATTTTGCTTAGTGTCTGTCCCCCACCCTTGTCTGAATGTAAGCTCCATGAGGCTAGTAGAGATGTGTTTCCTGAGTACCTAGACCCTCGCTTGGCACATGGTAGTATTTGTTAAATGAATGAACTGATTCAGTGCCTCTGACCTCATTTGCATCATTTTGATCCCCTTCAAGGGCTGGCTTAATGCCAGTGGAGGCTTTTTTGGCCCATCTCCCTAACGGGCTCTTTCCCGACTTTGTGTGTGCTTCTTGCAACTCATCCCCGCTTTCTGCTTTGTATTCTGGTTGTCTGTGAATGTGCACCGCCTTTCCCTCTGAGTTATGATTTCCTTAATATTAGGGAGCTTGGTTTGTCAGCCTTTTCTCATCTTTGTTTTGCCATCTTTCTAGCCCAGGGGTAGACTCAATATACTTATATCAGAAGGACACTGTAAATGTCCAGGCTGAGCAGTGCCAGTGTCAAGGACAGACTTGAGCAATCCAGAGCTCTCTGAGACCAGTCCCCCAAAGAAACCTGGCTGTGCCGCTGTGGCACGGGCCTCTCTCTTTGAGCCTGGTCCTCTTGTGTCTGATGAGGGGATTAGACCAGTGACCTCTCAGGTTCCTCTTAGGTATTACATGTGCTGTGGGACCGAGTGTTTTGCAGGAAGAGTATCATCTTCATCTGTGGGAGCCCACAGCCTGATATAGATAAAATAAACATGTAAAGAGCAGTTAGGGAATTAAGAGGAAAGCTGTGCCAGAGCAGTCCTTTCCTGGAGGGATGAGTGTACCACCCACTCTCTCCCTCTCTCAGCCCCACTCCCCACTGCCGGAGCTTCAGAGCACAAAAAACCTAGGAATCTCTAAGAGACTTCATGGACTTCCAATCCTTGTTGAGAGAGAGAGAGAAAAAAAAATCTTTACAAGCTCACATGATTTCATTTGGTTATTTTAAACTGTTTATCTTTCTGTCCTTTCCTGCACAGAATTAACGTTTGCAGGCAAAAAAAAAAAAAAAATCAACTTTGAGTATTTTTCCTCCTTTGCTCAGCTATTTGTGTATAACTATTCCGTGAGTAAAGTCCCTAAAAGACTGCCAAGCCCCCCACCCACCTCGTTCCCATTCCCTAGTAGTCGCTGACTAAGAAAGACTTGATGTGCTTACATCCAAGAGTGGAATATTTCAAGGACTCTTAAAGCCCTCTATGTATTTTTAAAAATTGTTTTAGCCCTGGTGGTCTACTGGTTAGAATGAAGAAAATTTTTTTTTCAAATGCATAAACAGTGCACTAACAATAGTCACAGATTATTTAAACAAATAGCTCATAATCTAACAGCCCTCACACAACTGTTTTTAGTTTTACCAGTTGCCTTCCAGTTTTACCCATATGAAGACATAGTTTACACTGTGATTATCAGGCTGCACATACAACCTTGTATTTTTACATTTTCCTTTTTGGCATCTGTAAACAAATACACATTTTCCCAAATGTATTCTTTATAAATAGCATGAATCAGTAAATCTAGGTAAACTCATCACTGATCGATTGCCCAGTGAGTAGGCACGAGGCTAAAGCTCTGCAGGATATGGAAAGGTAAGCGTCTTCTCTGCCCTCAGCAAGTTTATAGGCTTATGGACAGATAAGACGTACATACATGAAACAATCCGGGACAGCAAATAATTAGGTGGAAAACTGTGATGCACTCAAGTCAGGCAGGCCTGCAAGGCGGTAGAGCTTTCTCTTATCAAGGGTTTGAGGACTGAGAGAAGGCTACCTCCCTTTGAAGATGGAAGAGTTGATTCAACTCAGATGAGCAAAACTGGATGAAGGTATGAAGGTGGTGAATTATGGGAACACACAATTGGCTTGGTGGTCACTAAGGCCTCAGCCTCTCTAGCAATTGAAACTACAGATGTGTGCCATCATGCCTGAGTTATTTTTCTTTTTCTTTCTTTCTTTTTTTTTTTTTTTGAGACGGTGTCTTGCTGTGTCGCCCAGGCTGGAGTACAGTGGCCCGATCTCAGCTCACTGCAACCTCCACCTCCCAGGTTCAAGCGATTCTCCTGCCTCAGCCTCCCGAGTAGCTGGGATTACAGGCACCTGCCACCACGCCTGGCTAATTTTTGTATTTTTAGTAGAGACAAGGTTTCACCATATCGGCCAGGCTGGCCTCAAACTCCTGACATTGTGATCTGCCCACCTTGCCTCCCAAAGTGCTGGGATTACAGGTGTGAGCCACCGCGACCGGCCTGGCTGAGCTATTTTTTGAGTGTCACTGAGGGACAGGTCAGGCCAAGAGACTGCTTGAGTCTCAGGAGCTAATAGTACTGAGCTTTGCTGAGGCCTGTAAGGATTGGCACATGGGTCCGATAACATGAGATCCCAATTAGTCATCCTGGCAGCTGCTTCCTGCCTCCCTTCCCCTGCTGCCTGCTGCTTGGACCTCTTTGACGTGGTAAGCGGATACTGCCTGGACTCATCAATTATTACTGCTGGAGGGCAGCTTACGCAGCAGCTCATGTGCCCTCCTCATTACCCAGATGAATTGAGTCAGGCCCAGAAGGGAGTGGAACTGGCTCAAACCACATGGCTGCCCACAGTCAGCCATGGCGAGAACCTCATCAGCTCACAGACCAGCCCCCCTCATTCATGCATCTAACAGATGTCACTGAGCACATGCTATGTGTCAGGCAGCATTGCAGTGCTGGTGATGCAGCAGCAAACAAACAAATGAAAACACTGAGGTGGGGAGACCAGTCATCAACGAGATAAGCTAGGTGGTGAGAGGCACCAAGGAAAAAGCAGATGGTGGGGGTTGGGGAGTGATGGAGGGCTTGCAATTGTAGAGACAGCAGCTAAGGAAGTCCTCGATGAGTAAATGACACTAAAACCAGGCACGGTGGCATATGCCTGTAATCCCGGCACTTGGTAGGCCAAGGTGGGAGGATCACTTGAGGTCAGGAGTTCAAAGCTACAGTGAGCCATGATCACCCCACTGCACCCAGCCTGGGTGACAAAGCAAGACCATGATTTTAAAAAAAAAAAAGGAAAAAGAAAAAGACATTAGAACAAAAAGCTAAGCAGGAATCCAGAAGCGAGCACGGGGCTATCTGGATAGTGTGTGATGCAAAGGCCCTGGGGCAGGAGTGGGCCTGGCATGTTCTGGTAAAAATGAGGAGTGGCGTGAGGAGAGGACAGAAGGAAATGAGCCAGAGGGACCTCAGGGGCAGCTGGTGCAGGGTCCTGGATTTCATAGCAAGGCCTTTGGCATTTATTCTTTCCAGTTGCTAATTCATGACCCTGACTTCTCCTGCTGACTTGCAAGGGCACTGTGACATCTGTGGGCAGAGAGGAGAATGCAGCAGCCAACAGGGTTCTCAACAGCACAGTGGCAGTGCGGGCAGCTGCCTGGACACCTGTGCTGGGCGTGCCCTGTGCCCCTGCCCAAGAAGTCCTGCAGACCCAGAGGACACGGTGGCCTCCCACCTCAGGATTATGAGAAAGAGCACGGATACAAAGCCACACCGAAACAGCTGAGTGTTTAGCATCTGCAAAATATCGGAAGGGAGCAAGTTCACAGCTGAGGCCAGTGAAGAGGGCTGAGTCAGAGGCCGGTAGCGCCCATGCCTTGGCTGAGTGAAGGGTAGAACCAGATATATTTATGTAGAAGTGCCTGGCAAACAGCGAAGCCCTGACGGTAATCCATGTATTAGCTTGTGCTTCTAATTTCTAATGTCCCGTGCTTCCTGCCAGTGCTCCATGCCCACGGGTGAGAAAGCTTCTGTGCAGAACGGCTTGCCAGGAACCAGTGTGGATGCCAGGCCCTGGGTGGGCAGCTGAGACAATTGGTTGACTAGCACAGTAGTTTCAGAGCAAGCTCCTGCCTGCCAGAGTTCTCACGCACCCCCTAGAAGAATGTGTTACGCGCCCTGTAGCGGATACAGGTGGACAGATCCATTTCCCTGGGCATCTCAGCCTCTCCTTGTGACCAGGCCCCTTTGCTCTGTGGGTGCCATGAAGAGTGTGGATGGAGCCAGCAGTGAGGACCAAAGTCTTGTCTGAGTTCTGTCAAGATGGACTTGGACTCTGACTCTGGCTGTGGTCCTTATCTGTGTGCTCCCTCTTAGTCCCCCAGGAGGGTCCAGTGCAGGAGTCAAGGTCAACTCAATTCCACAATCAATTATTATATTTCAGCTGCCAGGTACTTTATCTGTAGCAGGAAATTGGTAAGGCATGAACCCTTCCTTCAGAGATATTAAATCTATTATGTGTGTGTTTAGGGGTGGGTGCATTAGTGTGAGTGTGTGTGTGGGGGGGGTGTGCACTAACTCACACATACTTGTAGGGGGCAGCCTGCGATATTAGCAGGAAGAGTCCTGAGCTAGAGTGAGAAGGCTTCGTCCCAAGTTCTGACTAGTCAGCCTACTCCCTATGGGCCTTTGGGTCAGACACCTGTCCTCTCAAAGTCCTGGCTTCTGCTACTGTTCAATGGGGATAGTGAAGCTTCCCTGGCTGCATCAGGGGGTTGTTGGGAGGATCAGCTGGGGCAATGTCTATAAGTGGTAAAGTACTTGATGCACACAGGAAGTTATATGCTTATGAACTTTGGCAGCATGTATGTGAGTGTAGAAACAGACAATTATCAGCATGAGCCCCCACCCCCAAAAAAATCAGGCTAAAATCAAAGAGAGACACCAATAGGATCAAGAAAAGAAGCTCCAGAAAAAAATGCAGATATCATTCCAAATGCATCCTTGCACACGCATTCATATTGGCTGATGTAGGGGTGTGCACTGCCCGGACTACTGAAGTCCCAGCCCTCCAGATTCCCCCTAGATCTCTAGCAGTGCAAGAAGAATGTCCCTCTCAACTCTGAGGAGGCTGCCTCCTCGCCAGGTCAAGGCCATTGTTATCAGCTACAAACATTACTGAGCACATACTAAGGCACTGGGCTGCAAGGGGGACTAACATTTATGAAGTACTCAGTACTATGTGCACAGCACTGTGCAAACATTTTTTTTTTTTTGGCACCCAGGATGGAGCACAGTGGTGCAATCAGGGCTCACAGCAGCCTCGAACTCCTAGGCCCAAGTGATCCTCCCACCTCAGCCTCCTGAGTAGCCATCACCATGCATGGCTAATTTTCTTTTTCTTTTTTTCTTGAGACAGAGTTTCATTCTTGCTGCCCAGGCTGGAGTACAATGGCACGATCTCTGCTCACCACAACCTCTGCCTCCCCGTACAAGCAATTCTCCTGCCTCAGCCTCTCAAGTAGCTGGGATTACAGGCATGCATCATCACGCCTGGCCAATTTTGTATTTTTCGTAGAGACGGGGTTTCTCCATGTTGGTCAGGCTGGTCCCGACCTCAAGTGATCTGCCCACCTTGGCCTCCCAAAGTGCTGGGATTACAGGCTTGAGCCACCACGCCCAGCCAAGGCTAATTTTTATTTATATTTTTAATTTGAAACCCTCCCTCTTACCCCAATTTAAACATTTGTTGTAGGGACTGGGTCTCACTATGTTGCCCAGGCTAGTCTTGCACTCCTGGCCTCAAGTGAGTCTCCTGCCTTGACCTCACAAAGTGTTGGGACTACAGGCATGAGCCACCATGCCTGGCCTGCAAACATTTTATAGTTATCCTCTCACTTCGTTATTGACCATAACTCTGCAAGATAGGTATTGTTGTCTTCATTTTATAGAATAATAACAAATAACACTTATTATCTGGCAGAAGACTTTCCTATACAGTGAAACAAACAAAAAAAAAGAATAAAAAAAATAACACATTAAATTTAATACAAAGTATGTAACATGTATTAATGCATTTAATCCTCACAATGGCCTTGTGAGGGAAGTACTATTATTATTCATCTCCACTTTTTGGAGGAGGAAACTAAGGCAACTGAGGTTAACTAACTTCCTGAAAGTCACACAACTAATAAACAGCTGTGGTCAACTGCCTTTTCCTCTTGGATTAATTATCTGCCTTTCTGAGCCTTTGTGCTGTATCACAGAGAACTACGTTTCCCAGGCTCCCTTGCTCTCTGGCTTCCAGGTTGGTTCGGCCAATGGAAAGCTTGGAGAGAGGGAGGAGGTGGAGAGAAGCCAAAGCTTCTTTCTCTTTCTCTTCTTCCTGTACTGTCTCTGGCAACAGTTATGTCCCTAGGTGGCTCCCACATCTACTCTATAGGCCCTCCCTCCATTATCTCAGCTCCCATCAGACAGCCTTTATGGGGTTTCAGATCCCACCAGATGGCCACCACTCTGAACTCTGGCAGCCCTACCTCCTCCTACGCAACCCCCTGTATAGTAGCTTCCTATGCTTCCACTAGACTTCTCGGTCCTTCCATTTCCAGTGCCACCAATTCCCTGTATTAAATTCCTTCTGCCAGAGAGACCTAGAAGATTCTGTTTCTATAACAGACTTCTGTTTCAGTAAAGGTGGACCCTTACTGATACCCAGACAATATGGCTGCAGAGCCCACAATCTTAACCTTTTTGAGTGAGAAAACATACAGACTTACATAACTTGGTCTAGGTTGCAAAACTAAAATATGAAACAACCAAGTAAAATTAGGAAAACAAGAAAAACAAGAGAATGTCCTCTTAGATATCAGAAGACATCTTGAAGCTATAAGAATAAAAACAACGTAGTGCTGACCGTGAATCAGTGGATTAAATCAATGGAACAGAATCCACTTCAGAAACAATCATGGGAATAAAATAATTTTTTTTTTTTTTTTTGAGACAGAGTTTCGCACTTGTTACCCAGGCTGGAGTGCAATGGCGTGATCTCGGCTCATCGCAACCTCCGCCTCCTGGGTTCAAGCAATTCTCCTACCTCAGCCTCCTGAGTAGCTGGGATTACAGGCACGCGCCACCATGCCCAGCTAATTTTTTGTATTTTTAGTAGAGACGGGGTTTCACCATGTTGACCAGGATG
>CAUYLG010045853.1:0-30997 GCA_963573385.1 Cacajao melanocephalus | reverse complement strand
ATCAAATAAGGTAGCAAGGTCAGTTGCTACCAGCCAATCTTGGTAAATCTATTATTCATGTTCTTTTTTCAAATTTCTTAGGGGAGCCTTATGTTTCATAAACTTAGACCTGTAGATCAACTGAGGCATCTACTTGTGAGTAATGTGGGTGGAGATGGAGAAGAGATTGAAAGATTCTTTAAATTACATCAGGTAATTATATGTCCTTTTAGAAAATGTGACGATATTTTAAACAAACAGTGGGAGTCATAGTTTATGTAAATTGGGACTGGAATACTGTAATAAACAGATATATTCCTTTCTTTACCTAAGTTATTGTATGTGAACTGACATTTGAAAACAGGGTTAATATAAGCCTTATAGTAAGCTTTCAGATTTTTATTCTCTATTGTTGATAAATTCTTATTGAAGTCTGCTAGTAATAGTTTCTTGTTCAAGTTATGTGATAAGTGCCTTTTCATTAAAGGCACAAGACATTTAGGAACAAGTTCTTTTTTGTTTGTTTTGGCTTGATGACATGAGGAAGAAACTTGAGGCAATAGTGTAGAGACCTGAGTATTTCAGAGCCATAACTAGAATTGGTATGGTTAAAATTGTGAGTAAAGTTAAGTATACAGACTCTGGATTCAAAGCACCTACATTAAAAATCCCACTTCTACCACTGTGGTAAATTACTTGAATTCTCTTGGCTTCAGTTTCCTTATACATTATAATACTATGTGGTATGCGGATTAATATATGCTAAACTTTTAAAATAGTACCTGACACATGGTAGGTATTCAATGCTACCACTTACTGCTATTTCCTAGAAAGTGGAAAGACCACAGGAAGAAAATTGGAGACATAAGCCCGAAACTGAGTCAGAATCTAGGTGAAAAGGAAAAGAGAGCATCCTGTAATCCTGGTGCTTATGATGAACTTAAAATAAAACCAGTTTAGTTTACTTGTCTTTTTACACTAACTGATTTCATTCAGTTAGCAAGTACTTATTGAACACCTGCTCTAGGCTAGATACAGACTTTGATACTGCATCTAGCAGTACACAAATCATTTTAAATGTTTATATTTAATATAGGGCCAACATTCCTCTTTTTACAGGAAGACCAGGCTTGTGCAACTTGCCTTATTCTTGCTTGCTCCACTGCTGCCTGTGATAGAGAAGTGTCTGCCTGGGCTACTCGGGCTTTCTTTAGGTATATGAAAGATTTTGTTTGTTTGTTTGTTTGTTTGTTTACTGGGCCACTTTTTAAAAAAGATTTTATTATCAATGTGATAAAGCCTTGCCAAACAGTTAAGTGACTATGTAGGCAAATTATCAAAATTCATTTGCAGAAGGGTGAAATCTGGAGAGATTATAATAGTAATAGAGGCAACTAAATTAGCATAGTTTACGCATTATTACTTTAACCCTGGATTCTGTTCTGTAACTTTTTGTCTACTTTCTACACTTCATTCTACTTCCGTTACTATCTCATCTATCTTTTTTACTTCCCTAAGCACTATGCCAGTTCTACTTAATATGTATCACTAGTATTGAAGGCTTCTGAATTACTTTAAGGAAACTTGGTACCAAAGAGATATTTCTATTTGGAAAATATTTAAGAATTTGAAATGTAATTTGTTAGAAATGTTTTTTAAAGTAGTGTCTAACCATAACCTAGTATGAAAATTAAATGCCATTTACTCACAAAGTAAATTCTATGCATTGCATATCTTTTTCTTAGAAGTTACCAGAGTCCCATATAATTCTTCCTGGTAGCAGTTTCATGTCCAGATTTACTGAATAAATATTTATTTTAAGTCTTACGCATATATTTCACTGTTAGCACAATACATTAAAGTCTGTAATGCTTAAAGTGTTTGTTCAGAAGCTAAGCAGGAAAAGGAACAATTCCAGTGTTTAAGATGGATGGTTTGTTTACTGAATAAACTCAACCTCTTGTCATAAAAATAGGTATGGTGGTGAAGCACAGATGAGATTTCCAGCCACTCTTCCCCCTCCAAGTAATGTTGGTCCCATGTTGGGGTCTCCTGTCTCTTCTAGTGAGTATGAAACATTGAACTGAAATTGCTTCTAATCGTTTGAATCTTAGAACCTTTATAGCAATTTTTGTCAATAAACGTTTTTAAATTATGTTTTATTTACTGCTATTGTGTAATTGGTGAATACCTCTATAGATTCTGACTCTTAAAAGTGCTCTATTAATATTGAATCCTTAATGTGTGGTAGGAAGCGAAGTAAGATGTGACCAATCACATTTACGTAACTCATTTGCCATATATTCAGAGGGAAAGAAATGAATGATTTAATAATAATTAACTCGCACATCAGTGTTTTCCAAGGTGGGAGTTGTTAGAAAGTTTCTAGGAGATGAGTCCCTAATTCTTGCATATATCGTGGACAATGTAACTCATTTCTATGCTTAGAAATAGCTTCTGTGGCCAGGTGCGGTGGCTCACACCTGTAATTCCCACACTTTGAGAGGCTGAAGCGGGTAATTACCTGTGGTTGGTAGTTAGAGACCAGCCTGACCAATATGGTGAAACCCCGTCTCTACTAAAAGTATAAAAATTAATTTGCCTGTGGTGGTGTAAGTCTGCAATCCCAGCTACTCAGGAGGCTGTGATGGGAGAATCACTTGAACCTGGGAGGCAGAGGTTGCAGTGAGCTGAGATCATGCCACTGTACTCCAGCCTGAGCCACAGAAGGAGACCTTGTCTCAAAAAAAGAAAAAGGAAATCGCTTCTGTACCTGATTTTAATCACATTCACAATATTGAGATGTGCTTTTCTAACTCTTTATATTCTTCTTTCCCTTTTTAGGTTCTCCTGTTCCTAGTGGTAGTCCCTATCCAAATCCATCCTTTTTGGGAACACCACCTCAAGGTACCTCTTTTGTTTGTTTTGGATTGCTACTACTGTTCTTTTGAAGTGCTAACATTATGAGTTATCCTTATTGCTTAGTGTGAAACAGATTAACTTGCCTTATTCCCTTGAAGGTAAATATCATTTTAGAATTGATGTCCAAGCAAGTTTTGGCATTTGGATGTGAATGCTTTTATTTAGGAGGAGCCCCTCTTATATTATGCCTGGAAAGCCCATTATTAGGGTACCAGGATTAAATTGGACCCTAAAATCTGTAAGTAATTCTGTTTCACTCTTAGCATTACAAGCAGTGATTGCAAATTTCTTTCCTTTTCATTCTTCATTGTGAACACTTGCAAGTCTACCTGGGAGTGCCTATCCACATTTAAATCTCTCTTCTTATTAAGGAAAACCAAATTAAATATCTGTGTATTTCATTACTTTTGTAAATACCCCTACCTTTGTGTCTAGATACACAAACTTGGGTTATTGAGAATTCTGAATTTTATGTTTTCTATTTTTAAGAGATTTGTTTTTCTTATGTGTGTACAAGGTATACAGCCTCCTGCCATGTCAACTCCAGTGTGTGCTCTGGGAAACCCAGCAACTCAGGCCACAAATATGAGTTGTGTGACTGGACCAGAGATTGTGTACTCTGGAAAACACAATGGTATTTGCATTTACTTTTCTCGGATTATGGGGTAAGTTTGTCATGAAATAATAAACTATTCCTCACCTTGTCCCATCTTGAGTAGTTAAATATTTTTAACTCTGAATTTGGGACATCATTTATTCCTATTAAATTTTAGTTTTAGCTCACTTGTTCATCAGCAAAACTTTTCTGTCATTCAGTTTTTATTATCTAACTATATTCATGGCTATGTTTTATTTCTCTCACTCTCTCATGATCTATGTTTGTGTGTGTGGAGCATCAAAATATGGTTGTTCCTTAACGCGGGGGTTAGGGGGTGCCAACCACACTTCCCCAACCCTCATGCAGTCAGCAATTCACATATAACTTTTGACTTTCTTAACTACTTAATATCCTACTGATAAGTAGAATAAGCCTCACTGATAAGTAATCAATTAACACGTATTTTGTATTTTTTTGTGTTTTCTTTTTTCAACTTTCGCATGGTATGGGAGTGTGGGGACGTCTGGTAAAAACCAGGAAACCACCTGCTAGACAAATTCTAAAACAGCTGTAACACTGATATTTCGTGTTATGTGTATTGTACGCTATATTCTTACAATAAAGTAAGCTAGAGAAGAAAATATTAAGAAAATCATAAGGAAGATAAAATATACTTACTATTCATTAAGTGCCAATGGACCACCATAAAGATCTTCATCCTTGTCTTCACGCTGAGCAATCCTCTTCACACTGAGTAGGCTGAGGAGTAGGAAGAGGAAGGGTTGGTTTCAATATACTAGGGTAGCATATGTAGGAAAAGTATCTATATATAAGTGGACCCACACAATTCAAGCCCATATTGTTCAAAGGTCAACTCTATATCTATGTACGTATTGATGTACAGTGTTACAAACTTCCTCATAACTCAGTGACATGTGTCTACAGTTCGACAGGGCAGTTCTTGTCTTCCTGGGTTAACTCAAGGATAGGCAATCAGTTGTGAAGTTGAAGAGAGTATGCTTATCTTGGCTAGACTCTCATATGTTCAAGGTTATATTTTCAAGCTCGTCTATAATGGCCTCAGCTGAAATAGCTTGGTTGTTCTCCACATGGTTTCTCATCCTCCAGCAGGCCAGCCAAAGATTATTTAGCTGATGGTGGCAGGGTTCCTTGAGAAAGAGTAGAAACTTGCAAAAGCTTTATTCCTAGGCTCACAACTGGCTTACCATGCACTTTACCGCCTCATTCACTTGCCCAGAGGGAAGTCGCAGGGCCAATCCAGATTTAAAAGGTGGGAAATTGACCAACTTTTAGGGGAGAGACATCAAAATCATACTGCAAAGGGGATAGATAGAGGGAAGGATAAAGAAATGTGGTTGTTTTTGCAATCAGTCTGTTACATCATCTTAGTTAGCTATCATGCCTAGTATATATTTCTCTTAGACTTGAGATGTATGATCTCATTCATCTCATTTGCTTAAAAATGTGAAACAGTACAGAGCCCCTTTGTAAATTGCCTGTTTACAATTTATTATGCAGAGCCTTTCGATATTTCTTCAGCAATATTTCATTATCTGAAAAACTTAGGTACATCAGGTACGAAAATTTTCTAGTATTCCATTCTTCTAGATAGCTTAGTAAAAAACGTTAAATGAAACAATTGCTAAGTTTTTAAAACTGAATAAAGCCATTAAGTTCCTAGAGAAAGAAATTTATTGTAATTGTTTTTATTCATTTACAGTACAATCATTAAACATTTTTTGTTCCAGAAATATTTGGGACGCAAGCTTAGTTGTGGAGAGAATATTCAAGAGTGGCAACAGAGAGATCACTGCAGTAAGTGTGTATAATATTACTCTGTTATTTGTATGTAACCTGTTGGTGGTATAAATGTTTAGATTGTTTCATGTTTCTTAATATTACATAAATAAGATGGCAATGGTTTTTTTTGTTTTGTTTTGTTTTGTTTTGAGACAGGGTCCTGCTCTGTCACCCAGGCTGAAGTGCAGTGGCCCAATCTTGGCTCACTACAACCTCCCCTGGGGTCAAGCGAGCCTACCACCTTAGGCTCTTTGAGTAGCTGGAATTACAGGTGTGCACCACCATGCCTGGCTAATTTTTTGTAGGCATGGGATTTCACCTTATTGCCCAGGCTGGTCTCGAACTCCTAGACTCAAGTGATCCAACTGCCTTGGCCTCCCAAAATGCTAAGATTACAGGCAGCGGGGGTGGGGGGCAACGCCTGGCAGGTTATTCTTTTATGTATGTGTTTGCATTCTTGACCAACAAACTGCTTACCTTCTGGTTTAAATCTCATCTCTAACATTGATTAACTGTCTGAACATGAGTAAATTACTTAACATTTCAGAGCCTGATACCTCATGGTAAAATAAGGGGAGTAATATACCTCCCTTATAAGGTTGTCATGAGGGATAATTCGAGCAACTTAATATTGCTTAAAATTTACTATTTAATACTTTGACATATGAATGAACAAAAACTCCATGGACCTAGCACTAATTTCCATGAATTTTCGTACTTTACAGACTGCTCCCCTCCACCACCCAGATGGAGTTTTGCTCTTGTTGCCCAAGCTGGAGTGCAATGGCATGATCTCAGCTCACTACAGCCTCTGCCTCCAGGTTTAAGTGATTCTCCTGTCTCAGCCTCTCGAGTAGCTGGGATTATAGGTGCATGCCACCAGACCCGGCTAATTTTTTGTATCTTTAGTAGAGACAGGGTTTTACCATGTTAGCCAGGCTGGTCTCAAACTCCTGACCTCAGGTGATCTGCCTACCTTGGCCTCCCAAAGTGCTGGGAGTACAGGCATGAGCCACCATGCCCGGGCCAAAATAAGCCTGTACTCCTAGCACTTTGGGAGGCCAAGACAGGTGGATCACTTGAGACCAGGAGTTCAAGACCAGCCTGGCCAACATGGTGAGACCCCATCTCTACTAAAAATGCAAAACAGCCAGGTGTGGTGGTGGACGTCTATAATTTCAGCTACTTTGGAAAATAAAAACATTTTGTAGAACTTTCTATCATAATTTCAGGTAGTGAAATTTTTTCAAAAATCTGGAGTATGAACACAACTCATTTTAAGCCTTTTTTCTTTTTAAAATGAAAAGATACCAAATATATATATATGTTTGTTTTGTTTGTTTGTTTGTTTTATTTGTTTGTTTGAGATGTAGTCTTACACTGTTGCCCAGGCTGGAGTGCAATGGTGCGATCTCAGCTCATGCAACCTCCACCTTTCGGGTTCAAACAATTCTCCTGCCTCAGCCTCCCAAGTAGCTGGGATTATAGATGCCCACCACCATGCCCAGCTAATTTTTGTGTTTTTAGTAGAGATGGGGTTTGACCATGTTGGCCAGGCTGGTCTTGAACTCCTGACCTTGTGATCCACCTGCCTCGGCCTCCCAAAGTGCTGGGATTACAGGCATGATCTGCAGCTTCCAGCCTCAAATATATTTTTAACTGTGATGCATCTAAAGTTCACTGGTTGGGCATGGTGATCCATGCTTGTAACCCCAGTGCTTTTAAAGGCTTGAACCCAGGAGTTCAGGACTAGGCAGGGCTACATGACCAGATCCTGTTTTTACAAAATAAAATAAAGTAAAAATTAGTTAGATGTGGTGGCATGTGCCGGTAGTTCCAGCTAATTGGGAGACAGAGACAGGAGGATCACTTGAGCTTAGGAAGTAGAGGCTGCAGTGATATATTAACCACACCACTGCACTTCAGGGCAAGTACGAGACCTTGTCTCTCAAAAAAAAAAAAAAAGTTCAAGTTTCTAAGAATAAGAATGTATTTGCCTAACACAGTATATTATTCCATTTATATGAAGTTTTAAAACCTTGCAAAATTAATCTATATTGATAAGAGTAAGAAAAGTAGTTACCTCAGAGGTGGGATGACTGATGACTACAAAGAAACATAGGAAACTTTCTTGGGTATTGGAAATTGACTCTACAAAAATGTAAAAGTAATCAAGATATTTGGTTAATATTTGTGTTTTCCTGTATGTAAATTACGCATCAGGGTTACTGGCAGGAGAGGCAGTATGTAGATATTCTTTAGTCAGATCAACAGGTGTGAATTCATACAAGAAAGAACTTTATTGTTTATAGAGATGTCACTTCAAAATTAAAATTGTTTATATTAAAACTATACAGAGGATGTGTTTTTAAACTTTTGAAAATTCTTTCATTTTTACAGATTGAAAGTAGTGTTCCCTGCCAACTGCTAGAGTCAGTGCTACAAGAACTAAAGGGTTTGCAGGAATTCCTAGACAGAAACTCCCAGTTTGCAGGAGGACCATTAGGAAATCCAAAGTAAGAATAAATAGGGTTTATTTTTCTTTTCATTGTATTTTTTGTTGATAATTTACATACTATACATTTACTTCTTTTAAAGTGTACAGTTTAGTCGTTTTTAGTGCATTTACAGTGTTATGCAACCATCACCACTAATTCTAGAACATTTTCATTACACCAAGAAGAAACTCTGTGCCCATGACCAGCCATTGTGATTCACAGACCTTCCCCCAGTCCCTGGCAACCACTAATCTACTTTCTGTCTCTACAGATAACTGCCTATTCTGAATATTTATATAAATGGAAGTATGCAATAAATAACCTTTGGTATCTGTTTCTTTCCCTAAGCATGTTTTCAAGGTTTGAATGTTGTAGCATGTATTATTACTACTTTGTCTCATTTCTCAGTTTATCAGTTGATAGATATTTGGGTTGTTTCACCCTTTTAGCTAGTCAGAATGCTGATACAAGCATTCCTGTGCAAGTTTTTGTGTGGACATGTGTTTAGGTGGACTCTTGCTCTGTTGCCCAGGCTGTAGTGCAATAGCGCCATCTTGGCTCACTGCAACCTCCGCCTCCCTGGTTAAAGCAGTTCTCCTGCCTCAGCCGCCCAAGCAGCTTGGATTACAGGCGTGCACCACCACACCCGGGTAATTCTTTGTATTTTTAGTGGAAACGGGGTTTCACCATGTTGACCGGGCTGGTGTTGAACTCCTGACCTTGTGATCCACCCGCTTTGGCCTCGCAGCGTGCTGAGATTACAGGCATGAGCTACTGTGCCTGGCCAAGAATGGACGTTTGGTTTTTTTGGTTTTGGGGGCTTTTTTTTTTTGAGACAGAATTTTGTTCTTGTCTCCCAGGCTGGAGTGCAATGCCACGATCTCAGCTCACTGCAACCTCCACTTCTGGATTCAAGAATTTTCCTCCCTCAGCCTCATAAGTAGCTGGAATTACAGGTGCCTACCAGCATGCCAAGCTAATTTTTGTATTTTTCTTAAAGATGAGGTTTCACTGTGTTGACCAGGATGGTCTCAAACTCCTGACCTCAAGTGATCCACCATGCCTGGCAAAAATAGACATTTGTAAGCCTCTAAAATAATACGGACTTTTTGTTGAAAAAAAAAAATCACATTGCATTTGAGGAGTCACATCACTCCTTAAAATTGTTAACAAGGTATTACAGTATAATCTTTTTAAAGCATATGTAGGCCAAGAAGAGTGGCTCACACCTATAATCTCAACACTTTGGGAAGGCAAGGCAGGAGGATTGCTTGAAGCCAGGAATTCAAGACCAGCCTGGGCCACTGCAAAAACAAATAAATAAATAATAAAGCATACATAAATATACAGTTATTTAAAAGCAAAAAGTAGGGTCTAATTAAGTATACTTTTATGTAACATTGTTTTACTTAGTATGTGTGTTTGTGTGTATGTGTTTTGTTTCTTTGTTTTGTTTTGTTTTTTAATTTTTCCTGAGACAGAGTCTTGCTCTGTTGTCTAGGCTGGAGTGCAGTGGTGCAATCTCAGCTCACTGCAACCTCCTATTGCCAAGTTCAAGTGATTCTCTTGCCTCAGCCTCCTGAGTAGCTGGGATTACATGGGTGCACCACCACACCTGGCTAATTTTTGTCTTTTTAGTAGAGATGGGGTTTCTGCATGTTGGCCAGGCTGGTCTTGAACTCCTGACCTCAAATGATCCACCTGCCTCAGCCTCCTAACTGTAATCCCACCTGTAATCCTAGCACGTTGGGAGGCCAAGGCGGGCAGATCACCTGAGGTTAGAAGTTAGAGACCAGCCTGACCAACCTGAAGAAACCCTGTCTCTACTAAAAATACAAAATTAGCTGGGCACTGGGGCACAAGCCTGTAATCCCAGCTACTCGGAAGGCTGAGGCAGGAGAATCGCTTGAACCCGGGAGGCAGAGGTTGCAGTGAGCCGAGTTTGCAACGTTGCACTGGGCAACAAGAGTGAAACTCCGTCTTCAAAAAACAATAATCAGAATCATAAAAATAAATAAAGTGTAAATATCTAGTATTTAGTTGTCTCCTGCAAAAGTTATGCTAGTTTCCTTTATTTTTAGTCTTTGGAACACTTTATCTTAAACAATGTGTGTATTGATTTTGCCTTTGAGTTTTTAAACCCAGTTTTAGATCTCTGTCTTCTTTTAAGAGGTAGGGTCTCACCCAGGCTGGAGTACAGTAGTACAAGTACAGCACACTGCAGCTTTGACCTTCTGGACTCAGGCTATCCTCCCACTTCAGCTTCCTGAGTAGCTGGAACTACAGCCATGCGCCACCACACTCAGCTAATTTTTTGTAGGGACAGGGTTTCACTGTGTTGCCCATGCTGGTCTCAACCCCTAGGCTCAAGTGATCCTTTCACCTCAGCCTCTCAAAGCGCTGGGATTACAGGCATAAGCCACCATGCGTGGCTGCTTTATCTTTTGAGTAGGAGAATTTCCCTCCTTCCCATTTTATTGAGATTAGTTAAAAGTGGTTTTTTGTTTTGTTTGGCTTGGCTTTTTTGAGATAGAGTCTCGCTCTGTCACCCGGGCTGCAGTGCAGTGGGGCAGTCTCGGCTCACTGCAGCCTCCACTCCCGGGCTCAGGTGATTATCCTGCCTCAGCCTTCCAAGTAGCTGAGACCACAGCCCCACACCACCAAGCCTGGCTAATTCCTGTATTTTTAGTAGAGATAGAGTTTCACCATGTTGACCAGGCTGATCTCGAACTCCTGACCTCAGATGATCCATCTGCTTCAGACTCCCAAAGTGTTGGGATTATAGGCGTGAGGCACTGCATCTGTTTGATGTTAATTGTTTGATTTTTTTCTCCCCATCCTGAATTTGTGCTTTTTGTTTTCTTTCTTCCCTTTCCCATTTCCTTATTGTATTAGATTGATCAGGCCTCTCTCTACCTTAAACACCAATTAAGAAATTCTACATAGGATTTTTCTTCCTCTATTAGTTAGTTTTAAATTCTAACAGACATACATCTCAGTTAACATTAATAATTTCACAAAATCTATTAAATTTCCTGGCCTTCTACTGCCATCCATCTCCTTCCAACATTGTGGTCTTTTGTTAATACTCTAAACAGTTCAGTAAATTTTACCGTTACATCTGCAATTATTTGTAAGTGTTCTAATCTACTTCTAATTTCTCTTAATTATTAATCTCTATGATTTTTAGCGGGTTTTTTTTTCATTGATGTTTCTTGAATTTTCCCATATGCAGTCCTGTATTCTGCAAATAGAGATAGTTTTTTCTTTTCTAGCTCTACTTGCTTACTCCTCTCTGCACAAGCTAATGTCTCTCTCTCTCTCTCTCTCTCTGAGGCGATCTTGCTGTCATTGAGACTGGAGTGCAGTGGTGTGATCATTGTTCCCTGCAACCTCAAACTCAGCCTCCTGAGTAGCTGAGGCTACAGGCATGTGCTGCCACACCTGGCTGTTTTTTTCCTGAGGGACAGAGTCTCACTGTGTTGCCCAGGCTGATCTCAAACTCTTGGCATCATGTGATGCTCCCTCCTCAGCTTCCCAGGATGCTGGGATTACAGGCCTGCATGAACCACTGCATTCAGCCTTATTGAGGTGTTTTTTGGTTTTGTTTTTTTGAGACAGCATCTCATTCTGTTGCCCAAGGTGGAGTGCAGTGGCACCATCACGGCGCATCGTAACTTTGACCTCTCAGCTTCAAGTGATCCTCCCCGCTCAGCCTCAAAAGTAGCTGGGACTACAGGCACATGCCACCATGCTCAGCTAATTTTTTTATTTCCTATTTTGGAGATTCAAGGTCTCACTATGTTGCCTAGATTGATCTCACACTCCTGGGCTTAGGTGATCCTCCTGTCTTGGCCTCAAAAAATGCTGGGATTATAGGCATAAGCCACCCATACCCAGCCCTTCTTGAACATGTTTAACATATTCAGTAAGTGAGTTTGTCAAATGTTTAGTGCGTTTTACAGAGATGATCATATCATTTTCCCCTTAAATAATAGAATTTTATCAATACATGTCCTAATTTCGACCAACCCCTGGATTCCTGTAACATTAGTTTCATTGAGTATGGAAATTATTTTAACAAATTTTTGAGATCTACTTTACATACCACTAAATTCACTCATTTTAAATGTTCAGTTCAATGACTTTTAATATATTTATAGAATTGTGCAAACATCACCACAATCCAATTTTAGCACACTTCCATTATGTAGGATACATACTCCATGTCCATTAGCAGTCACTTTCCATTCCCACTTCTTAGCCTCAGACACTTACTGATCTGCTCTATCTCTGTAGATGTGCCTATTCTTGACATGATATATAAACAGAATCATGCAGTGTGTGGTCTTTGAGTCTGGCTTCTTTTACTTAGTATATTTTGGGGGCTCATGTTTGAGATTTATGTTGTAGTATGTATTAATACTTTGTTCCTTTTTATTGCCCAATGAGTATGGGATTTCAATATCATAGACCATTTCTCAGACCTTTGTATACACTTTGCACCATTTTCTTCCCAAATCTTAATGTTGTAGGTGAAAAAAAGTGTATTACCTGTATAATTCTCTTTCCTTTGTAAGTGACTTAGTGTTTACTTTGAAAAATTTTTTTTTTTTTTTTTTGCTTTTTTTCCCTTTGTTACTGAAATTCAAAATCACAACATGATGTCTTTAAGTATATCTTCTTTACAGCTCTCAGCCTTTAGGATGAAATCTTGGCTTTGGTCACTTTTCTTCCGTTGTTTTTTATGTATTGTGGTACACATTGAATGCCTTTCATCCGAACAGTTTGGAACCAGTAGTGTTTTGGCTTTCATGTTTTTTGGACTTTGAAATATTTGGATTATACTTTGGTTGAGCAAACCTATTCCAAAAGTTCGAAATTCAAAATGCTCCAGTGAGGCATTTCCTTTGAGCATTGTGCTGATCCGCAAAAAGTTTCAGATTTGGGGGCATTTCAGATGTTAGATTTTTGTATTAGGGATACTCAATCTATATTTCTTCTGTCCCATTTTTTTGGAGAATCATATTAACTCTCTTATATCTAACTTGTTTCTTCTCTTCCATAATTTCCTTCCTTTTCTCTTTTACCCCCTCTTTATGCTTGATCTTTTTTCTTCTACAGATAAAGAAATTTATAGCTGATGTTCTCAATCATTTAATTGATTTAATCTCAGTCATTTTAGGTAGCATCTGTTTAGTCTGTCTCATAAATTTTTTCTGGTCATCAAATTTTTAATTCCAAGAATTCTTTCTTAAATTTGTCAATTTTTTTTTCATGGCAACCAGCCCTTATGGTGATGGTTGCCCAACCTTATGAATTATTTTTTTAAATTATACATATTAAATGTTTGAATTATACTGTATAAGTATGTGTTATATCTCAATAAAGATGTTACAAACACACATTCTGCAATTTCTGTTTCAGTACTGCTAAAGTGCAGCAGAGGCTGATGGGATTCATGCGTCCTGAAAATGGAAATCCCCAGCAAATGCAACAGGAGCTGCAGAGGAAGTTTCATGGTAAATTACTGCTTCTCATCAGTTAAGTGTAAATGATCCCAGTAAAATTGTATTACTTTAATAGGAAACAGTGGACTTCTCTTAGAAAGATGTACTTTGTCTGTACACATATATTTGTAATGAAAATCTCAGTGTGACTGGGTCCAGGGGTGGTGGCTCATGCCTGTAATGCCAGCAGTTTGGAAGGCTGAGTTGGGAGGATCACCTGTGCCTGGGAGATGGAGGTTACAGTGAGCTGAGATCATGCCACTGCACTCCAGCCTGGGTGATGGAGTGAGACCCTGCCTCAAAAAAAAAAAGTGTGATTGGGAAAGTAGGATAATATGGATATTGTATATATCCCTAACTCTTTTTAGCATATACATTTTTGTTTCTTCCTTCATCAGAAAACATGATACACACTATTTCATTATTATTTTTTTATTGTGGTGAAATATATATATATATATCATAAAATTTAACATTTTACTATTTTTAAGTATGCAGTTTAGTGACATTCAGTATATTCATTTTATGTACCCATTACCAATATCCATCTCCAGAACTTTTCTCATATTCCCCAAAATGGCACTCTGGGGTGGATGCGATGGCTCACGCCTGTAATCCCACCACTTTGAGAGACCAAGACAGGTGGGTCACCTGAGGTCAGGAGTTTGAGACCAGCCTCGCCAACATGGTGAAACCCTATCTCTACTAAAATACAAAAAAATTAGCCAGGCATGGTGGCATGTGCCTGTAGTCCCAGCTACTCAGGAGGCTGAGGCAGGAGACTCGCTTGAACCTAGGACGCGGAGGTTGCAGTGAGCCAAGATCATGCCACTGCACTACAGCCTGGCGACAGAGCAAGACTCTGTCTCAAAAAAAAAAAACAATAACTCCACATTTTTTTTACCCTATCCCAGGTCCCTGACAACCACCATTCTATCTGTCTCTGAATTTTACTACTCTGGGTACCCTATTATAATGAAATCAAACTTTTCATTTTGTGACAGGCTTATGTCACTTAGCATACTCTCCTCGAAGTTCATCCATGTTGTAACATGTGTCAGAATTTTCTTCCTTTTTAAGACTGAGTCATTTCTATCCTGTGTGTGTGTATATATGCACACATACCACACTTCCATTATCCATTCATCTGCTGATAGATACTGAGTTACTTCCATTTTTTGGCTATTGTGACTAATGCTGCTATTAACATGGTTGAACAAATACAAATTAAAGTCCCTGCTTTCAGTTCTTCTGCATATATACCCGGAAGTGGAATTGCTATAACATGTGGTTATAATATTAATTCTATCAATTTGTAATGAACGGTTAATTTTTTTATGAACTGCCATACTGTTTCATAGCAGCTACAGCATTTTATTTTTATTTCTTTTTGAGATGGAGTTTTGCTCTTGTTGCCCAGGCTGAAGTGCAGTGGTGTGATCTGGGCTCACTACAACCTCCACCTCCCTGGTTCACACAATTCTCCTGTCTCAGTCTCCCGAATACCTGGGGTTATAGGTGTACGCCACCACACCCAATTAACTTTTGTATTTTTAGTAGACACAAGGTTTCACTATGTTGGCCAAGTTGGTCTTGAACTCCTGACCTTAGGTGATCCCCCCAACTTGGCCTCCCAAAGTGCTGGGATTACATGCGTGAGCCACCGTGCCCAGTCAATAGAACTTTCTTAAGACTCAGCCATTTACTTTTGTCCCAAGCTACTTTCTTTCCTTCTTGGGACCCTAGATTTCTATTCATCGTTTTGCAGATTCTTTTTTGTTGTTTTTTCTTCTTTTAAAAATAAAGTTGAAATTGTTTACCTATCCTCTAATTTTGTTTTTGTTTTGCTCTGTTTTGTTTGGTTTTGAGACAGAGTCTTACACAGTTGCCCAGGCTGAAGTGAAATGGTGCCATCTCAGCTCACTGCAACCTCCCCACCTTCTGGGTTCAAGCAGTAATTGTGCCTCAGCCACCTGAGTCACTGGGATGACGGGCGTGTGCCACCATGCCTGGCTAATTTTTGTATTTTAGTGGAGATGAGGTTTTGCCGTGTTGGCCAGGCTGGTCTTGAACTCCTGGCCTCAAGTGATCTGTCCACCTCGGCCTCTCAAAGTACTGGGATTACAGCCATGAGCCACTGTGCCCAGCCACCATTTTGCAAATTTTTTTTTCTGAGCCACTAGTGATATTTCAGTATGGCTTTGAGATTGACATTACTAAACATTGGTGAGGATTTGTACAAATAGGAGCATTTGAATTGCTGTTAGTTTACACTGAAACAACTGCTTTGGAGAGCAATTTGATCGTATCCAGTAAAAGCTAAACATATAATCTTAAAGGTGATAGTGTCATTTCTAGGTATATATCCTTAGAGGAGTTTTTTTCAAACTTTTTCCAACAGTAAGAAACATATCTTACATGGCTGGGTGCAGTGGCTCACACCTGTAATCCCCTTGGGAGGCCAAGGCAGGCAGATCATTTGAGGTCAGGAGTTTAAGACCAGCCTGGCCAAAATGGTGAAATTTTGTCTCTACTAAAAATACAAAATTAGCTGGACATGGTGGTGTATGCCTGTAATCCCAGCTACTCAGGAGGCCGAGGCAGAAGAATCACTTGAACCTGGGAGGCAGAGGTTGCAGTGAGCTGAGATCATACCACTCCACTCCATCCTGGATGACAGAGCGAGACTCCATCTCAAAAAAGAAGAAAGAAAGAAATATGTTTTACATTATGACTCAGTTGTTTAAAACCATATGTACAAACAGAAATAGATTTTCCTGAAATAATTCTACCTGTTTTATACTCTCATATTTCTTTCTTTTTAAAATTCTTTTCTACTTTCTATATTTGAGGGGTAAGGGAAAAGCTATAATGGCCAAATTGATTTCATGACTCACCAGTGCACGTTGATCTAGGGTTTAAAAAACTCAGTCCTAGCCTAACTTGACTGTACTTTCAAGGAGATGTTCTTTAAGAATATTTATTGCATCATTGTTTTAGTATCAAAACACTGGAAACAGTCTAATGTCCTCCAAGTGGAAAATGGGCTAAATTGTGGTATGCTTACATGATGGAACACTTAGCAATGAAAATAAATGTACTAGATTTATATTTATCAATGCAGATAGCCTGTGAACATATAACTGAGAAGAAAAAGCGATGGTGTATTTGTTAAAAAATAAAGCAATATTTTTATGGTTTATGTGTACATATGCAAACACAGAAGCATATATATATGTACATGGAGAAGATAAAAACATAAATACTACTGAAAATCATGGTTGTCTATGATGGAGGCTGGGAGAAAAACAATGGAGATTTCAACCTTAACTATAGTTTTTATTTGAAATAAAGCAACTTACCCTATGTTATTTTATAATAGTTTATTAGTTTTGTTTTCTCATTAGAGGCTCAACTAAGTGAAAAGAGTTCACTTCAGGCAATTCAGCAGTTGGTTCGAAAATCATACCAGGCACTGGCTTTATGGAAACTTCTTTGTGAACATCAATTCACTGTCATTGTAGCAGAACTTCAGAAGGTAAGGTTTTTAAACTTTTTTATGATTATACTATTAACGTTATGTTTGGATTTTTTTGCATGAGTATTTTGGCTTTGGGAGGCAATTATTTTGGGAAGCATTTAGGTTATGTTACAGGAAAATTGCACAAAAGTGTAGTACCTTGGGGGGCATATTTTGTCAAAGCCACAGGTTTTTTACAGTGTATGAGAACTTTATGGGCATCTATGAATGAAATCTTACTTTATAAAACATATTTTTTTTAAAACAGTGGACTGTAACCTTTATTTGGGCTACAGAGCCTTCTGAGAATCTGATAAAAGTGATTTCTCACTACCCTGTGTCAATGCATGTTGACATAGACACACAGACTTTTGAATATAGTTTCACAGGGCCCAACAGCCTAAATTAAATACTCTTGGCTGGACACCATGCCTCATGCCTGCAATCCCAACACTTTGGGAGGCCAAGGCAGGAGGATCACTTGAGCCCAGGAGTTCAAGACTATCCTGGGCAAAATGGCAAGACTCCATCTCTACTACAAATAAAAAATAAATTAGTCAGGTGTGGTGGCACAGGCCTGTATCTCCAGCTACTTGGGAGGCTGAGCGGGGAGGAGCGCTTGAGCCTGGGAGGTCAAGGCTCTGGTTAGCCATGATTGTGCCACTGCATGCCATCCTGGGTGGCAGAGTGAGACCCTGTCTCACACACACAAAAAAAGAACACTCTTACTTTAAAGGAAGATGTTAATCACTGTAGGAAATGAATGGTTCACATTTCTTTTGCTGTTTACATTTGAATCCTTTCTTGTTTTTTTGTTTATTTTTGAGACAGAGTCTTGCTCTGTCGCCAAGCTGGAGTGCAATAGCATGATCTCAGCTCACTGCAACCTCTGCCTCCCGGGTTCAAGCAATTCTTCTGCCTCAGCGTCCCAGCATAGCTGGGACTACAGGCATGCGCCGCCACACCCGGCTAAATTTTTGTATTTTAAGTAGAGACGGAGTTTTGCCATGTTGGCCAGGATGATCTTGATCTCTTGACCTTGTGAACCACCTGCTTGGCCTCCCAAAGTGCTGGGATTACAGGTGTGAGCCACCTTGCCTGGCCCACATTTGAATCCTTTCTAAGGATAAAAATAATCAACATTAATCTAAATGTTAGATACGATATATAGAGAAAATGTATTCCTTCGTTTTGTTTAATTGTGAACATTTCTAAACATATACGAAAGTAGAGCAAAAACTGTAACTCCCACATACATTTGACTCATTCAGCATTTTCAATATATTGTATTTCTAAAACAAAAAACAGGTAAGACAGTTCCTTGGATAACAACAATGTCATTATCACAGTTACCAATTTTTTTTGAGACAGAGTCTCACTCTGTCACCCAAGCTGGAGTGCAGTGGTGTGATCACGGCTCAATGTAGCCTTGACCTCCCTGGGTTCCAGTAATTCTCCTCCTTCAGCCTCCCGAGTAGTTGGGACTATAGGCACATACCACTACGCCTAGCTAATTTTTGTATTTTTTTGCAAAGATGAGGTTTCACTGTATCTCCAGGCTGGATAGTTGCCAAAATTAACTATCAATATTTGATTAGCATTTAAAATAATGAAACTTCTCTGTCTTAAAAATGTCTTTTTACAGATTGGTTCAATCAAATCAGGATCTAAGCAGTTTAGTTGGTTCACTCATGGAATTTGTCATTTCTCTTTCATCTGTTTCAATCTAAAGCAGTCTTTCCTTCTCTTTTTCTTTTCCTTGCTTGTTGCCTTGTAGAAATCTAGTCAATGCAGTAGAATGTCCAGCATTCTAAGGACATTCTAAGGGTTTTTTTTTTTTTTTTACCCTCTTTGTAGTGACCTTCTTCCTCTATCTCTCCTGCATTTTGTATAAAATGAAAGTTTATTATATAGGCTTGATTTGGTTCAGGTCCTTTTTTGAGGAATAATAGAATACTTCATAGGTAGTGGTTTGTTCATCAGACTATGTTAGAAGACACAAAAGGTTTGGTTGTCCTACTTTTTAGTGATATTAAGAGGGATGCTGGATTCAAGTAGTAAGTCTAATACTGCCATTGTGGAATTCTCCATCAGACTTTAATGATCCGTTGATAATCATTGCTGGAATTTGTTATTTCATATAGAATTACAAAAGGGTAATATTTTATTTATTAATTTAATTTTTTTGAGACAGTGTCTCATTCTGTCACTCAGGCTGGAGTGCTGTGGCTCAATCTAAGATCACTGCAACCTCTGCCTCTCAGGTTCAAGCAATTCTCTTTCCTCAGCTTCCCAAGTAGCTGGGACTACAGGCATGTGCCACTACGCCTGGCTAATTTTTCTATTTTTAGTAGAGACACGGTTTTGCAATGTTGGCCAGGCTGGTGTCGAACTCCTGACTTCAGATGATCCACCCACCTTGGCCTCCCAAAGTGCTGGGATTACAGGCATGAGCCACTGTGCCTGGCCAAAAGAATAATATTTTAAGTCTGTGATTCCTTCCTTAGTTATTAGCTGTAATTCTGGAAAAAAATAATTTTTTCTTTTATGGATATTTGATTGCTCTGAAATGTTTAATTTTTGACTCTCATATACCATTTTTCAAAGTTAGAAGGCAATCTCCTAATTCTTTCCAGTAGTGTCCAATGAATAGTTGTGGCTTTTCATTGGTGGTTTTGTTTCTTTTAAGCACATACTTCTTTTGTTTTTTAAAGATGGGGTATTGGTCAGGCTGGTCTCAAACTCCTGACCTTAGGTGATCCGCCCACCTCAGCCTCCCAAAGTACCAGGATTACAGGCGTGAGCCACCGCGCCCGGCGTTTTTTTCGTTTTAAAAACAGTTTAAAAAACTGTTTTTGCGCCTGTAATCCCAGCTACTCTGCGGGAGAATCGAGTGAACCAGGGAGGCAGAGATACAGAGTCTGTTAATGTTTAGGTTATTTTAAGTTATTAAAATAATTTCATTATTTTGAGAAATATGATATTTCTGTAATTGTGACAGAAGTGTTTTCTTTTATGCATCTAAGGAACTTCAAGAGCAGCTGAAGATCACCACCTTTAAAGATCTCGTAATCAGGGACAAAGAACTCACAGGGGCATTAATTGCTTCTCTTATCAACTGCTACATCAGAGATAATGCTGCTGTTGATGGCATTAGTCTGCATTTACAGGATATCTGCCCACTTCTGTATAGCACTGATGATGCAATTTGTTCTAAGGTATGATACTTTATTACCTATTTCATTGTTTGTTACAAGAGATATCATGGTATGAGGAACCATCTTGTTTTACTTAATGTAGGAGCTCAGTCAGTTAGATCTCTTTACCTCTCCTAGCCTCAGAATCCTCATCTAAGAAAGGGGTTGGAATATGTGGTTTCTTAAACCATATGTATACTCTTAAACTTAGCTGTTCTTTTTGTAAATATTTTTATTTATTTATTTGACACAGGGTTTCACTCTATTGCTTAGACTGTAGTGCAGTGCTGTGATCATAGCTCACAGCAGCTTCTAAGTCCTAAACTCAAGTAGTCCGCCCATATAGCTGGGGGCTACAGGTATGCACCGCCATACCCAGCTAATTTTTTTGTTTTTTATAAAAAGACGGGTTTTGATTTGTTGCACAGGCTGGTCTTGAACTCTTGGCTTCAAGCAATCCTCCTGCCTCAGCCGCCCATAGTGCTGGGATTACAGGTGTGAGCCATCGTGCCCAACCTTCCTTTAAGTTTTTCATAATCTTTTTTTTGTGTGTGTCTTGCTTTGTCACCCAGGCAGGAGTCCAGTGGCATGATCTCAGCTCACTGCAAACTCCACTTCCCAGGTTCAAGTGATTCTCCTGCCCCCGCCTCTCAAGTAGTTGGGAGGCATGCACCACCACACCTAGCTAATTTTATATTTTTAGTAGAGACAGGGTTTCACCATGTTGACTAGGCTGGTCTTGAACTCCTGACCTCAGGTGATTGGCCCGCCTCAGCCTCCCAAAGTGTTGGGAGTACAGGCATGAGCCACTGCACCCGGCCCATAAAGAATCTTTGATAGTGTTTCTAGGCCATATTTAAAAAGCCAAAGATGAAAATTTAAGGAAAAAAATCACTAAATTGAGAAATTAAGGAAATTTAACAAATTAAGGAATAATTTATCTCCTTAGAAGTTAAGGAAAAGTACTAAAACTTTAAGTAAATCTTTTGGTGAATTAGAGTTAATGGGGGCATTTTTATTGATCCTTTCCTACAGGTGGAAAAAATAAATAAATGAGTGTCACATGGACTGCCTGCTGCCCAGTAATAGATTGACTAGGCAAGAGAATTACCAGACAAAAGCTCTCTTGCTTAACATATTTGTAAGAGGAATTAAGAATAGCTAGGAATTTTTGGTCAAAAACTTTTCTGCCTAAAATTAAGAAGTAAGTTTGTAGACTTGTTTTCATTTTTAATGGTAATAATAATATATAAATGTAACATAGACTAAAACTTAGTTGACAGCATCATCTGTCTGCTTGATTTTGTATCTTTTTAAGTTCTTGTTATCTCCTCTTTTAGGCAAATGAGCTTCTCCAGCATTCCCGGCAGGTTCAAAATAAGACTGAAAAAGAAAGAATGTTAAGGGAATCATTAAAAGAATATCAAAAAATCAGCAATCAAGTGGACCTTTCCAATGTTTGTGCTCAGTATAGACAAGGTGAGAAATAAAATGTTCATTATATCTTTAACTCAAAACACAAGTGATAGTGTATGAATGAAGCAAGCTAATGAAGCCTCTTTCCAGATGCAAATCTTCTTTCAACATCAGAGGCCACATGAAAGGACGTAGGAATGTGGTATCATTGTATTATCGTGTTGCAATATTTGATGACTGCACTGACCTGCAGAAGCTATAATGTTCTTTTTATCTCTTGAAATGTGTAACTTTTTGTTTTGTTTTGTTTTGTTTTTTGAGATGGAGTCTCACTCTGTCAGCCAGGCTAGAATGCAGTGGTACGCTCTTAGCTCACTGCAGCCTCCGCCTCCCTGGGTTGCAACAATTCTCCTGCCTCAGCCTCCTGGGTAGCTGGGATTACAGGGATGCGCCACCACGCCCAGCTAATTTTCATATTTTTAGTAGAGACATGGTTTCACCATGTTGGCCAGGCTGGTCTAGAATTCCTGACCTCAGGTAATCCACCCACCTTGGCCTCCCAAAGTGCTAGGATTACAGGTATGCACCACTGCGCCTGGCCAAAATGTATAATTTTTTAACATTAAAGTTTCAGTTCTTGTCCAGATAAATTACTGTATGTTTTAGATTGCTTTCTGGATTATATTTATTTTTCAGATATTTAAAATTTTTCATTAAGTTCTAAGGTATAATCTGCCTACTTTTAAATCAAATCAAATCTAACATAATGTAAAGGCTATAACTGTTTGCACAGGTATTTTGAATCCCAAGGTTATTCCCCCCAGTAGGGAACTAACACTCTTCTTTTTTGTTATTTGAAATAAGATCTTTTTTTTTCTAATGAAGAAATATATTTAACAGGTACCTTTTAGGCCTGTTAGGACTTTTTTCTTCTAAAGACTTATTAGAAATATTTTATGTCAGCAGGGTGGCTATTGTACAATAGAGACATAACGTTGATCATTATTTTTATGTGCCAGCTAAGGAAAAATGTGTCCAACTTAGTAGTAAATCAAAAGTCTTCATTCTTTTCTTTCCTATCAGTGCGTTTTTATGAGGGTGTGGTGGAACTTTCTCTTACGGCTGCAGAGAAAAAAGATCCTCAAGGTCTTGGACTTCATTTCTATAAACATGGAGAACCAGAAGAAGACATAGCTGGACTTCAGGCCTTCCAAGAAAGGTACATTCCATTACCTTATCAGATTGTCATCTTTATGGTTACAGACTTTTCATTGCATAAAGTTTTTTGTTTTTTATTTTTGAGATGGAGTCTTGCTCTGTCAGCCATTCCAGAGTGTAGTGTGATCATGGCTTACTGCAACCTCTGCCACCCAGATAAAAGCTATTCTCCTGCCTTAGCCTCATCTCCCGAGTATCTGGGATTACAGGCGTGCACCACCACGCCTGGCTAATTTTTGTATTTTTGCTAGAGATGGAGTATCCCCACATTGATGAGGCTGGTCTTGAACTCCTAATCTCAAGTGATCCACCTGCCTCAGTCTTGCAAAGTGCCAGGATTATAGGCATCAGCCACTGCGTCTAGCCTCTTTGTGTAAAGGTTTGATTGATAGTATTAGGCAAATCATATTTCAATTGTAACCCTTGTAAGATTGAATTATCCTTTTGCTTTTACTTAAAAGTGACTTCTTATTTTATCAAAGGCTTGAATAGTAATAATACTAATAGGTTAAGGTTATATATTATAATTCTTTTTTCTTTTTTTTTTCTTTTGAGAGTCACCCTGGCTGGAGTGCAGTGGTGCGATCTCACTGCAACCTCCTTCACCTAGGTTCAAGCAGTTTTCCCACTTCAGCCTCCCGAGTAGCTGAGATTACAGGTGCACACCACCATGGCTGGCTAAGTTTTGTAGTTTTAGTAGAGATAGGATTTCACCATGTTGGCCAGGCTCATTTCAAACTCCTGACCTCAAGTGATCCACCTGCCTCAGCCTGCCAAAGTGCTGGGATTATGGGCGTGAGCCACCATGCCCTGCTCATAGGTTATAATTCTTAGCCTAGAGGTAAAATGTTATTCTGATGAGAATTCTTAAATGCTTATAAATGTTTTTTGACTTGCCTCTGTGATTCTTCTGAGATTTATTAGTTTTTTTTAATGGGATTACTTGAAAACAAAACTAGCTATTTTTTTTCTCAAATTTTTGGTTCTGGATGATGATTAGTATTTCATTTTAATCTTTTTCTCTTTTTTTATTTTTTTTGAGAGAGAGTTTTTGCTCTTGTCTAGGCTGGAGTGTAGTGTTGTAATCTTGGCTCACTGCAACCTCTACTTCCTAGGTTCAAGGGATTCTCCTCCCTCAGTCTACCTAGTAGCTGGGCTTACAGGCACGCACTACCAGATCTGGGTAATATTTTTGTATTTTTAGTGTAGACAGGGTTTAACCATGTTGGGCAGGCTGGTCTTAAACTCCTGACCTCAGGTGATCCGCCTGCCTCAGCCTCCCAAAGTGCTGGGATTATAGGCCTGAGCCACTGTGCCTGGCCTAGGATTTCATTTTAAAGGATAATTTTTAAGTATTCCCAAATTAGCTGACACTGTTAAAAAGGAAATGTATGTCATTAAAAGAAATACAGGCTGGGTGTGGTGGCTCACGCCTGTAATCCCAGCACTTTGGGAGGCTGAGGTGGATGGATCATGAAGTCAGGAGTTTGAGACCAGCCTGGCCAATATGTGAAACCCCGTCTCTACTAAAAATGCAAAAATTAGCCAGCTGCAGTGGCACACGCCTGTAATCCCAGCTACTTGGGAGGCTGAGGCAGGAGAATCACTTCTACCTGGGAGGCAGAGGTTGCAGTGAGCTGAGATTGCACCCTTGAACTCCAGCCTGGGCATCAGAGCAAAACTTTGTCTTGGAAAAGAAAAGAAATATATAACCTTTCTTAAACATATACATATATGGAAGGTTTTTTGTTTTGTTTTTGTCTTTGAGACAAAGGCTCATTCTGTCTCTTGGGCTGGAGTTCAGTGGCACCAACATAGATCACTGCAGCCCTGACCTTTTGGGCTCAAGTAATTCAGTGATCCTCCCACCTCAGCCTCCTGAGTAGCTGGGCCTACAGGTACATGTCACCACACTCGGCTAATTTTTTTATCTTTTTAATTTCTGTTGAGACAAGGCCTCACTACATTGCCAAGGCTGGGCTTTAACTCCTGGGCTCAAGCAGTCCTTTCTTCTCAGTCTCCAAAGTGCTGGGATTACAGGTGTCAGCCACCACACCTGGGGAAAACATATTTTTTTATTACTATATTTAATGACTCTACCCTTTTATGTTTATTCAAACACTTCTCAAACTTACTGAAAAAGTATATGGTTTGTATTATTTTAAATGCCAAACATGTACATATACTCTCCAAAATAATCTTGTAATCCTTGTGTATACTTTAATTAAGTAAGATAAATCAATAGCTTTCTTTTTTTGTTGTTCTTGTTTGTTTTGTTTTTGGGATTTTTTTGTTTTTGAGACAGGGCCTCATTCTGTTCCCTGGGCTGGAGTGCAGTCGCATAATAATAGCTCACTTGGCAGCCTTGAATTCCTGGGCTCAAGCCTCAGCGTCCCAAGTAGCTGAGATTACAGGTGCATACCACCATGCCTGGTTAATTTTTGTCTGTTTGTTTGTTTTGTCTTTTGAGACAGGGGTTTGCTGTTGTCCAGGCTGGAGCAGTGGCGTGATCTCAGCTCACCTCATCCTCTGCCTCCAGGTTCAAGCAATTCTCCTGCCTCGGTCTTCTGAGTAGCTGAGACTACAGATGCATACTACCACACCCAGCTAATTTTTGTATTTTTAGTAGAGATGAGGTTTCACCGTGTTGGCCAGGCTGGTCTTGTACTTCTGACCTCTCGCAATCCGCCTGCCTTCACCTCCCAGAGTGCTGGGATTACAGGTGTGAGCCACTGCACCCAGCCAATTTTTTGTATTTTTTTGAGAGACGGGGGTCTCACTATGTTGCGCTGGCTAGTCTCCAACTCCTGGCCTCAAGCCATCCTACCTTGACCTCCCTAGTGCTGGCATTACAGGCATGAGTCACCAGACTTGCCGTCATTTGCTTTCTAGTTAAATAATGTAATTGCTCCTTTTCCATTCTCTTTCAGATTAAACAGTTACAAGTGCATTACAGACACACTTCAAGAACTGGTAAATCAAAGTAAGGCTGCTCCTCAGTCTCCCAGTGTACCCAAAAAACCTGGTCCTCCAGTGTTGTCGTCTGATCCAAATATGCTGAGTAATGAAGAAGCAGGACATCATGTAAGGGATATAGTATATTTTCATTCTGAGAATACACTGTTTAGAAGTTCTGCATGGTAATGGTGGCACAGTCATCTTGGGAAAAGTAGTAGTTCTTAGAAGTTATCATGTAAGGATGCTTGATTTCTTAACCAGGGTTTATAGGGCTGAAGGGTTGTGATGCTGAGAAACAGAGCCTTTAACTGCTAATTTATGCTATTTTCTTTATTTTAGTTTGAACAAATGCTTAAATTGTCACAGCGATCCAAAGATGAGCTCTTTAGTATTGCCCTTTATAATTGGCTAATACAAGCTGACCTTGCAGATAAGCTACTACAGGTAAATCTTTTTTTTATTGCAGTCGTGTAAATTATTCTTAAGGAGCATAACTCAATGATTTGAGCACATACATAGATATAAAAAATTCGTTTTCTCATCTCATGCCTACTATCAGATGTTAGCATAAAGCTGAGTAATGCAGGATCTTTTCCTAAGAGGCAAAGTAGGCTACTGCTCTAATTTTCTTGTTATTTCGAAACTGATTGGGATAGATTATATTGCAGGGTAGAAATCACTGGATTTATGAGTCCTGAAGCCCATCTTAACTCTGCTGTTAAGTCTCTGTGTGACTTCAGATATGTCCTTTTACTACTTTAAGTCTCAGTGTTTCACAATCTATTTAAATGAATACATAGCATTTAATAATTTCAAGAATGTTTTGGAGCTCAGTGTCTAGGAATCAATAGCTTTGTTCTCTAAGTTTAAGACTTTGTAATTTTATAGTAAATTTCCTTTTTTGGTTTTTGAGACAGAGTCTCTGTCACTTAGGCTAGAGCGCAGGGCAGTGGCACGATAATGGCTCACTGTAGCCTCGGCCTCCCTAGATTCAGGTGATTCTCCTACTTCAGCCTCCTAAGTAACTAGAACTATAAGCCCACACCACCACACCCAGCTGATTTTTGTAGAATTGTTGTAGAAACGCATATGCTAACTGTGGTAAAACAAAAATTGTTTTTACTAAGAAAATTTGCCCTCTCTTTTGTCTGTTAGTGTTGGATTATAATTTTGCTTATTTTTATAAAACAAGGCACAGTTGTAGTTGACTTAAAAAATACTATATTTCTTATGCCCTAAGTGCATGCAAAAAAAAAAAGAAGAAGAAAAAATACTATATTTTTCCTTATCAGGAACATTATTTGTAGGTGGTTAGAAAATTTTTCTGAATAACTGTGTAATTTCTAGGTTGCTTCTCCATTTCTGGAGCCACATCTAGTCCGAATGGCCAAAGTTGATCAAAACAGAGTTCGTTATATGGATTTACTCTGGCGGTATTATGAGAAGAACAGAAGTTTCAGTAATGCTGCTCGTGTACTATCCAAACTGGCTGACATGCATAGGTATGGCATAATACTCTTATTGTGAAGAATGATTGAAAACTGAGCTATATGTAGTTACATTCAGTTTTCCTTAATTTTAGAAGAATCTAAGTTTTAACATACTGACCTGGCCGGGCACGGTGGCTCACGCCAGTAATCCCAGTACTTTGGGAGGCCAAGGCGGGCGGATCACAAGTTCAGGAGTTTGAGATGAGCCTGACCAACATGGTGAAACCCCATCTCTACTACAAATACAAAAAAAATTAGCTGGGTGTGGTGGTATGCACCTGTAATCCCAGCTACTCAGGAGGCTGAGGCAGGAGAATTGCTTGAACCCAGGAGGTGGAGGTTGCAGTGAGCCTAGATTGTGCCACTGCACTCCAGCCTGGGCGATAGAATGAGACTCCATCTAAAAATAAATGAATGAATGAATAAAATATATGTACCTAAACTTTTAAAATAGGATTTACTTTTTAGATATAAACATATTTCTTTATGTGTTGTCTAAAATTGTGAATCTCTCTTATTAGAAATCTAAAATCAATTCTTTTTTTTAAATCTGATGATTTTTTTCAAGTTTCAAATGGCCTTTTATGTGCATTTGATATTTAAAAACTACATACTAATTGACGTATTTGTATCTTCTATCCTTAAGAAACTGTATGACTAAAAATAAGGGTTTTCCTTTATAGCACAGAAATTTCACTTAAGCAGCGACTGGAGTACATTGCTCGAGCTATTCTTAGTGCCAAAAGTTCCACTGCCATTTCATCAATAGCTGCCGATGGTGAATTCCTTCATGAATTAGAAGAAAAAATGGAAGTAAGTGCTAAAGATCTTAAGCTGTGTCCACATTGAGTACTAGCCACATAGTTATTCCACTTTTCATTCTTCCCTTGCTAAGTAATAGGTCTATAGAAGTCAAAAAGTCTCAATAATAATAATAAATAAAGGTTTTCTCAACTGTTTCAACAGCAAGTGGATTATATCACATTCACCATTTATTCTGGAAGCAAATAAGTAGATGTATGAAGTAGAGTAGGTTAAAATGCCTTAAGTATGAGAATAAAAAACATACCATGGTCGAAATACAAAAATTTGTTTCTTTTTTTTTTTTTTTTTTTTCTTTTCACTCTTGTTTCCTAGGCTGGAATGCAATGGTGTGATCTAGACTCACTGCAACCTCTGCCTCCCCAGTTCAAGTGATTCTTCTGCTTCAGCCTCCCAAGTAGCTGGGATTACAGGCATGCGCCACCATGCCTGGCTAATTCTTTCTATTTTTAGTAGAGACGGGTTTCTCCATGTTGGTCAGGCTGGTCTCGAACTCCCGACCTCAGGTGATCCGCCCTCTCGGCCTCCCAAAGTGCTGGGATTACAGGCTTGAGCCACCACGCCCAGCCAAAAGTTTGTTTCTTATTCACAAAAATCCAGAGTGAGTCTTCCTGATTGGCAGCTGACTTTCCTTCATGTGGTTGATTTAGCAACCCAAGTTCTATTTTCTGGCACTACCATTCCCTAGGACCTTTGCTTTATCTTCAGCAGAGGGAGGAAGGGAAAGAACACATTCACTTTCTTAAAAACCACAGCGCTAGCTGGACGAGGTGGCTCAGGCCTATAATCCCAGCACTTTGGGAGGCTGAGGCAGGCGGATCACAAGGTCAGGAGATCGAGACCATCCTGGCAAACACGGTGAAACCTCATCTTTACTAAAAATTAAAAAAATTAGCCAGACGTGGTGGCACGTACCTGTAGTCCCAGCTACTTGGGAGGCTGAGGCAGGAAAATCGCTTGAACCCGGGAGGCAGAGGTTACAGTGAGCGGAGATCACACCATTGCACTCCAGACTGGGCAACAGAGTGAGACTCCATCTCAAAAAAAAAAAAAAAAAGAAAAAAGAAAAACCACAGCCCTGACGTGACACACTTTACTTCTACTCACATTTCTTTGAAGAGAACTTGGTTGTATGGCCATACCTCCCTTGCAAAGGAGACAGAGCTATATAGCCTAGCCATTTGGCTACAGTCGTGAAGGGTATGAATACTGGTTGGCAGCAAGGGCTCTGCCACAGTACACTTCATGTGAAATCTATTATGTTTAGTTGACTTGTGTTATGATGATGTTAGTCTATTATGATAGAAGTCTTCATTTATACATTACTTTTATTTTAGCAAACTTGAAGTCATATCGTAGGAGTCATTCTTTCAAATGTATTTTGATTTATCATAAAGAAATTAAGACATCCTTTTTTCTGCCCAAATTAGGTTGCTAGGATCCAACTTCAGATACAAGAGACGCTACAAAGGCAGTATTCCCATCATTCTTCTGTACAGGATGCAGTTTCTCAGTTGGATTCTGAGCTGATGGACATAACTAAGGTAATTAAAAAAGCAAGTGAAGCTTTTATAGTAGTCACCTAATACTGAGAAATTTTTGTTTTGCATTTTGCTTTTTGTTTCATTGGGAAAATTATCTTATCTCCACAAATAAGGAATCTTTGGCAGCTTGTCACTGGGCTGACAGATCACCACTCCTTCATCTAACTCCTAGAAAAGGCTAAGCTACTCTTTCCAGGTCTGTAGCTACAAAGAACCTATCAGCCTCACATGGGAGCTATGTTAAAACCGGTTTATTTCTAGCCTGGGCAACATGGAGAAACCTCATTTCTACCAAAAATGCCAAAAAAGGCCAGGCACTGTGGCTCACACCTGTAATCCAGCACTTTGGGAGGCTGAGGAGGTCAGATCACTTGAGATAAGGAGTTTGAGACCAGCCTGGTCAACATGGGGAAACCCCGTTTCTACTAAAAATACAAAAATTAGCTGGGCATGGTGGCACGCACCTGTAATCCCAGTTACTTGGGAGGCTGAGACAGGAGAATTGCTTGAACCCAGGAGTTGGAGGTTGCAGTGAGCTGAGATCACGCCACTGCGTTGCAGGAACCTAGGCAACAGAGTGAGATTCCATCTAAAAAAAACAAACAACAAAAAAAAATTAGCCAAGCGTGGTGGTGTGCACTTGTAGTTCAGCTATGGAGGCTGAGGTGGGAGAATTGCTTGAGCCCAGGAGGCCCAGGTTGTGGTGAGCCTAGATGGCACTATTGCATTCCAGCCTGAGTGACAGAGTGAGACCCCGTCTCAAAAAGAAAAAAAAAACAAACCCAGCTTATTTGTGGCCTCAATTCTTGCCTTGGAAAAACGAACTTATCTTTGCTTAACTCTCTCAGCCTCTCTCTCGCTCTGTAATTTTCTGTGCAGTTCCTTCCTCTTCATTTATTCTTGGACATCGTTCCAGGTACCATGAAACACTCTTGAGATTTGTCAGTATTCCTATGATTCTTCAACCCATTGTTTATACAACATTAATCCTAAAACGCAATTGCAGGGGGTTTGTGGGGAAAGTGGGGATGGTTAATGGGTACAAAAAAAAAATAGAATGAATTTAGACCTATTTGATAGCACAGTAGGGTAACTATAGTCAATAATAACTGTATATTTTAAAATAAAGAATGTAATTGGATTATTTGTAACTCAAAGGATATATGCTTAAGGAATGGATACCCCATTCTCCATGACATACTTATTTCTCATTGCATGACTATATCAGAACATCTCATGTACCCCATAAATACATACACCTACTGTGTACCTACAGAAGTTTGAAAAAACAGCTTTTAAACTTTTTAAATGAATAAATATAAAATGTCAATGCAGCATCTTCTCAGCAAGAAAAAAGCTATACATGCTAAAATCTGTTTGACTGTATTTACCATACTCTTACCTTTTTTTCCTTTTTTTTTTTTTTTTTTTTTTTTGATGGAGTATTGCTCTGTAACCAGGCTGGAGTGCAGGGGGGCGATCTTTACGAACATCAACCAAGTCC